>MJUU01015182.1:260693-309651 GCA_002080025.1 Modiolus philippinarum | reverse complement strand
TGTAATAAATCTTCCAGAGACACACCTAGTTTTTCCGCTATTTCCTCGAATCTTCGAATTAGTTCCTTGTAGTAATGTTGTTCTAAGTTCTTTGCGTAAAGAATAATTTTGTCGTAATACAATAAGGGTTTAAATAAAAGGTGCATTAGCAAATTCGTTTTTCCAACCCCGGACGGGCCCACGGCAAGTAACCGGAAGTAATCACTCGGCATATTTTTTACTCCTTGTATTGTTTTAAAATTATTCGTATTAGACTTTTCTGAAAAATATACGGGAATCGTTGTCATTTTTTATAACCCGAATATTTATTAGATAAAAAATTATGAGTGTATTTCAGGTAGGAGGGTGCATAACCGTTGTGGTAAGCAATAATGTTTGACTTTTATAATAAAAATCAGGTAAAAAAATGCTTGCATATGATTTGACCAATCTAAAAAAAATAAAAACAAAGGTGTATGGTTTCTACGAAATACTTGATATTCAAGGGGAAATCGTATATTTATATTATCCTTTTAACAATATATTTGTTATAGAGAGAGTAACTGGTGATGAGTTATCAGACTTACTAGAAACATATAGGAATCAAAAGAATAGAACAAGAGATACACGTCAGTGCCTACGGCAGTGTTACGTATAACCCGTGTCATGTACCAAGTCTTTGTTTTACTTATAAAATGCTTAAACCGCAAGCAACGTAAAAAATGTGAGTAAAACCTACTTTTTTACTTCTGGAGTGCTTAAAGCAGAGTTTCAACCGTTGTAGAAACAAAAATCGTAAACACGTTTTTTGTCACATGCTCCTGGATAGTAGTGAATATGGCAAAAATCCGTAGGTTTTCAAAAAACGTTTTTTGAAAACCTACGGCTTTTTGCCATATTCACTACTCACAATTGCGGCTAGACGTCATAGTTTGTCCGGTAACGTTTTTGAATTGTATTTTAATTGTTAAATCTCGTCATATCATTACGAGACCTACAGATCCTTAAAAGACTAAATGTAATTTGTTTCTATAGATTTCAATTTATCCAGTCTTCCGTACGTAAATGGCCCTATCAAAGGCAAGACGACCGAGTTAAGACAAGATCATGTACACTCGTCTTAACTCGGTAAGTGTCCAATCACACTGTTCATTTTTACGAATCAACAACAATATCCATGACGAAACATCACAAATTTATTCACGTCACAATGGAAGGTATGGTAAAAGGGGCATTGGCATTGCATCCCGGGACATTGAAAATCGTATTGTACAGATGAAATGTTTCTTTGTCCCATTTTATAGTTCCGCTGCTCTTAACTCGCGAAAAGACGGATTTTCTTACATTCATGAAAAATATCACGATCTGTCGTCTGCTCTTCTGTAAGAAGGTAAAATTCTTTGAAAGACAAATCTCACTGTTTCTATAGAAACAACATTTGTTGTTCTTTATGAAAATATCAGTAAAGATTCTGCCTGTAAAAAATGTATATCATCAGCGTATGAAGGAAATTAATCGTGGTTTATATGTTCTATTTTTTAGCATTATTAGCTTTCAAACAGCGCCACTTCTGTTGTTAATCATGTAAAGAATAAGTTTGTCATGCTGGTTAAAAGATGAATGACTTTCTTTTTTGAACTTGTTTTGATGTATATCTTAACTTTGTGTTTATTTCTGTAACGACAGGATGAATCTACAACACTAGAATCAATAAGAATTTACCTACTGCAATTTTACTGTTGTTTTAATATTACTAGAAAGTTAACAGTTCTGTTCAACCCTTAAAGTAGATAGACATTTTTTGGCTGCGCAATTCAATCAAGCATTTGACAAATTACGGTCGGTTAAGGGTTGGATAAAAAAATACCGAAGTTGCTTTTAAAGTAAGTTAGAACCAAACCGTCAATCCAAAACGATTAATCCAAGGACAATGGGAACATCAGAAACAACAAAGAAGCAGAGACGACACAACATGAACACGGCACAGAAAAAAATAGACACAAACGCAAACACAGACCAAAGTTAGCTTCTGCATATCTTTAATTTTCGGGAAGGTAGAGTAATTAAACAGTTTTTCCTTTGTGACGTCATAATTGACTGACAGACGTTAAACGTCATATTTTGCACAATTTCCAGCGAATAAGCTCCCTTTTCCAGTAAATAGTGTTTAATCTGGAAAACATCGTAAAAAGCATGGAGACATATGCATTTTTTCGGTGAAATCAATAGATCATATTTTTTTCGGCAAAATCAATAGATCAAATCACAAGCTATCTATTTACAAAAATATGTAACAACCTCATAAATAAAAGGTTTATTTCTATTAAACTAAAAATTACCTTTTCATATTTTCCCCGTGCATTCTCTGTAACTTTAGGTAAAAAATGGCCAAATATGAGCAAACTTTGACCTCAATTCTAGCAAAAACATGCCTGGTGACCCGTATTTTTAATTATAGATTTCAGGTTGGTAGTTCTTCGATTGTGCCAACTTACAGAAAAATCTCATAAACATGAATATTAGTGCCTTTCTACCTTAAGACCAAGGATCTTTTTTTTTTTTTTTTTTTTTTTACATAATAATATCCTTTATTGAAATCTTTACATGCGTTAGTTTGATACATCAAATACCGGTACCTTATCCCGGCCTCGTTAACATTAGTAAAAACTTACTGTTAGGTTAGTATTTGTTAGTTAATATCTATAAATATCAATTATAATCTATGTACAAATACACATTCAAAACTTAAACTATTTCTTTCATGTTCACAACAGTATCACTATTTCACTATTACGTGTATAATGCTTTAAATTAGATTTCAAAAAGAGGTATTATTATTATATATATATAAAAGAAAAGAGATTTTACAGTAAAAGGAAAGAGTAAAAAAGAAAAGAGCAAAATAAGAACTGTTTTCGCAGAAAAAGGAATCAGGGTTATATGCCGTTACTTTTCGTGTAGACTATACATTTCTTTGATGACACATCATCATATAGTATTCTTTTAATCATGAAATAATTTGTACCATTGCAACCATTTCTGTTTGAAAATATCAATTTGATTATTATGTATTGCTATACTTTCCTGTATATCATACACATTCTTCAAGTATATCTTTAAAGAATGTAAAGATAGATTTTTCTCTTTACATCTCATGGAATATATAAAATACTTAATACTAAGAATTAAAAAGTTTTCTACTTGTTGTTTTTCTAAGTCCTCTACTAATCCAAATATAAATGAAAGTTTATTAATGTTAAAAGCACACTGAGAACTAGCTATCCAAAGATTTATGTCCATTAAGAATTATTGTACCTTATCACAATCCCCAAAAAGAATGAATTATTGTTTCTGATTCCTTTTTACAAAATGTACAAAGATTATCATTCCTGACATTCATTTTTTTCAGTAGGTCATTTGTTCCTAAAATTCTATGATTTATTCGAAATTGAAACCATATAATTTTTGTGTCTTTGGTCACATTAAAAGGTAACAAATAGATTTTTTTCCAAATATTATCTGGAATGTCTAAATAATTTTTCCAGCTTATCTGACTAGTAATAATAATATTCTTTCTGTCATTAAAAAACTTGTACATGTCTTGGCAGCCTTTTTTGCTTTGAATAAGAACCCTTATGCACGGAGACAAGAGAGAACCAATAAAATTGTTATCCAATTTCGAAAATTTGTGTTTTTTAAAATATCTATTGATAGAGGATATTATTCCATAGAATTCTAAAAAATTGCTTTGTATTGAAAAAAAATTGTTGAAATTCTGCATATGTATAAAAGTTTCCATCTTGCTTCCAAATGTCTCTTATATGAGTGATGCCCTTCTCAAACCAATGTTTGTAAAATAAGGCTTGACCACCAACCTGAATATTTGGATTTTGGAATAGCGGGCTACATACAGCATCAACATCCGATTTGACTGGTATCGAGTTACTTAAAAGAACATAGGCTTGCAAAACATTTTTCCAAAACTTATTATTCACAGTAGGAATCACATTTCCAAGATAGTCTGTCCCACAATTTAAACACCTATGGAGGTCTAATTTTAACAGAATAAAACTTTGCCATTTACTGTTATCAAGGATCTTTCTTACTTTGTATTCGTTACTTTATTCAGTTTACCCATCACGTATTCTGTAATATATATATATATATATATATAACATGGAGATCTCTGATGCACCAGCACCCGAGTGAACTCTAGACCTACACCTGTAATTGATAAGTGGCAATAGAAAACTTTCTGTTTCCGAGTAGTAAAATTCCTAAATCCACGTACAGAGACGTGCAAAGAGGTATTCGGCGTTGTAATATTTTAGGATGAATTTAATATAGAATATGTTAAATATCGGGACTTTTCAAAAAGATATTGTAAAGTCAATTCTTATCCAATTTTAACAAAATTTTTCACGTGGAATAACATTTCACAGTCCAGAAGGTAATGCAATCCTTTCATTAAATTAGCATCAATTCTGTCCACAGAGCAAAATTTTCTTTGACCCTGTTTCATGTGAGATGTTAAGAAAGTTTCTACTATGATAATGATTACAAACTTTGAATGGTGCAATATAATTACCTCAGGAGTATTACTAATGTGCCAAATAAATAAAAACATAGATTTTACATTTTTGCAGTTATTTTAATCATTTTAATATATTTCTCTTGCGAGTTAATCATGACGCAGTTTTCTCATCAGCAATCAAAATCTTATTACCTGTGTTGCGCCTTAATTCACTATTGGAAGAATTAACACATTATTCCTCCTGTACCCAGTTACAAAAACAGGATAACAGCAAACACCTACAATGGCCAGGAACAACAATCACATGCCACAATTTACACGCACCAGAAATGCAGCAGAAAAACAATAATGAAAACAAGAGACAGACATAAATAACGATAGGAACTCGGGATAGCCAGACTTGGTACCGGACACTAGCAAAAGCCAGTGGTAGGGTTACACCGGTTTATGGGTACCCAAACCTTCTCTTTCTCTATCCCGTTTCCCTATAGTATCATACACATGCGAATAAAACCCAATACAGGTATACTACTTACTCAATGACCACTATCTTAGAACAGAAAAAGCGTATGACAAAACGTAATTTTGAAAAAGGGTCAAAGAGTGTTCACCGCTTCACTGACGACTAGCTCAAGGAATCTAGTCTGCTGGTAAACACTGTCGCACTTCGGAAGAAGAATCAAACTCAAAACTCCCTGAAGGGTTTGGTAAAGAGTCTTCATGTATTTCAGTAGACATCGACAGTATCAGTGAGAGGCCAGTATATATGTAAAGTCTTCAGGTCACTGGAATCCAAAGCCAATTTAACGGATTTGTTCAGAATATCTCGCCGATATCCACTATTACGTAAAGTATGTAAGTTACATCCCAGTTTTTCTGGATTATTTATCAGTTTTGGACATTTTTAACAACATTTCCATAAAATCGAGGATGAAAAATGCCCTTTGTAATTAGCTGTTTGCGAGTCACGTCATATCTAGACATCAAATGTTCATATCTTCTGTAAAACTTCTTAAAAGTATTTAATAATTTATGAAATCTGTAACCTTGTTGTAAAAGTTTGGACGTGAGAGTAAGGTTACGCTCATTAAAATCATCAAGGGTAGAACAGATGCGAGCGAATCGTACAAGTTGAGATATATACACCGCGTAGGATGGCGCTAGGGAACGTCGCCGTCAAGAAAGGGCAAATTAGTAATAATAAAATCATCCCTTTTATCATAAGCTTTAGTTTTTATTTTACCAGAGTCAATGATGATACTTAGATCCAGAAAAGGGCAGTATTTAGAATCATTATTTGCCTCATTAAGTTTCAGTTGTTTTGGGTAAATGGTGTCAACATAAGCTAAAAACTGGGGATTGTCAATAGTAAGGATATCGTCAATGTACTTGCTATTATCATTGAAAATAGAAATAAGTTTATCACTATTTGGTACAGTTCCATTTTGTAGTTATTTCAGTATATGAATACAATTAAAAGCACGTAATGAAGCTGTTGTTATCAAATTTTGATATATATATTATCAATTTGAATTGTATGGATTTTGCATAGGATTTGAATTCTTCAAGGATGTCATTTCTTTAATATCGATGTTTGATTTCATTTTCTTTTAAACCAATTTATTCTGGAATGGTGTTATTGTATGCATTATTGAAGTTTTGTAAGAAATATTTAGGTTACTTTTTATCTTTGAACATCACATCAATCATTGACCAATTGGTAAATCTTGTAATAAGTGAGGAAAGTGCGAATCAATCATTAGTCAATCAACACATCTTGTAATGAGTGCAAGAAACAAAGGCAGAACACTGCCTTCAAGCAGCGGATATATATGATTGCATTCTGGCAGTTATTAGCTGCTGTCAGTCCCGCACAGCATATCGAGTTCACTTGTTGCATATATCATGTTCATCATAAATCTTTAAAACTTACATTGGTTATCGGTGCATTAAAACATTCACAAGAGTGCTAAAAAAACGGAAATGATGAAGAGTGTATATCCGGTATGATTGCATTATGAACTTACATGTTCGGAGATGACTTGAAGCATGTTTTCTTGTTGTTATCACATGTGTTCTTAATAATTTTAATACTATTTTTGTAATTACTGTACACAAGGAAATTTTTTGGCAGTTTAATTTTTCCCTGTTGGCGTTAAGGAGGTTTGCTCCTCATGTTTTGGGATTTCTGTCAGATTTTCGGAATTCTCTGGTTTTATCCAATTAAAAGCATTATAATTTTTTGCCCATGGACCCCCTTATTTTTTCCAATAATTTCATTTGATTTATCTTTATAAGCAGTCTGTAAAAATTTCATTGAATTTTATTTATTCTGTCACACTCATTTGTGCTCAAACTTTGCTAATGTTAATCCTATGAAAAATCCGAGGAGTTCAATTTCCCGCCAAATTTTCATTGAAGAGCACATCTAATGGAACAACTTGAACAAAAAATTTTGAAAATCCATGTAGGAATTTTTAAGATATAAGACGTCAAAATTTTGGCGGGAAACAGATCTCTCTAGAGTTTTCCTTTAATTTGCATTAGATGTTTATAGGCCTTTAGATATATGAAAATATAATTGGAAGTTGATCAAATTTTATACACAGTCTATTTTATGTATTTTAAAGTGACTTATGACCAAGAAAATCTGATCCATGTGCAAAAATTTTTAGCACTGTTTCAATGGATAAAACCCGATGATATAGAATGCTTCTGAAATCTGAGTCTCGTACTCCCTTAAATCGAAAGGTGTAAAACATCTGATAGAGAACAAATATGCAAATGACCATAAGGATCTAAACTGAAATTCAAAATCCGCTAAGGACAGAACTAACAAAAAGAGGATATTCCTTGGTTTTGAACAAAGTTTTCAAAAAAGTTGATATAGCAAGTTTCCAATAAAATCTGCTTTCGCGTAAATGCTTTCGGAGCCAAAACAAAAACAGCCCAACGGCAGTTGCATTAAATTCGAAAACACCCAAGGTCTGTAAATGCAGCTTCTGCAGATGAGATAGCCATCTGTAGAATTTGTACTTCAATTACGTTCATATTCTGTTATTATACCCGCCCGTCCGTCTGTCCGTTCGTCATTCCGTCCACCATAGGCGTACATACGTTGTGGCGACAACTCCTCCTAGGTCACTTGGTGAAATTCATTGAAACTTTCACAGAATATACAGTGCATATTGTCATTGTGCACATTGTGTCATTTTCAGCTTCAGAAAATATTATATATTGAAAACTTATTATGAGATGGTGGTGACATTCCATTTCTATCATTATTTTTTATATTTGTATCATATTTTTGAAAACAGATAAAAACCCAGGAAATATATTTGGCATCCACATGATTACCAACTTATCACAAAACTGCACTTAAAGGAAAATCCACACCAAACTTATGTGTAAATGAAAAAAACAAACAGGGATTCAACATGAGAACATTTTATCTTATCATGAATTCAGTCATGCATGAAGAAGAACAATCATTTTCAAATATTAAACCAGGATTCTAATATGACGTCTCTAATTCACTTTGTGTCGTAACCCGTGGTAAAATCGCTATATATTGAAGGCTGTTCCAATATTCATCACAAGTTAACATGCAATTAAAAAATTAAAATACAGGTGCCTATAAAATGTGTACTGTCATTTTTGTATTGTTAATTAGCTTTCAAGTCCATATAAAAATATTTGATTCCAAAATATCATAAAATTCGTATATATATTTTCAGTTCTCGCTGTCGCTCAGGGTAAAATATTCGGCATTAAGGGCCATCTTGCGGTAAAATCAGTATATATTGAAGCTCCAAGGAATTATTTCTTAATTTACAATTTGATGAAACTTTGTTGCACTGGACGGCAGTCACGTTTAAATTGTAGCCTTAAGTGTCAAACTGTAGTGCATTTTGATTTTTTAAAAGTATAAACATGTAATATAATCCACAATGTTGTTATTATGTTCTTCCTCTGTGAGTGATTTAGAGTTATATGCACTTTTCTTTAAGAGATAAGGGAGATTTATTAGCTTGTATTGTTTTTTATCGATATATATTTAAGCTTCTGAAATTTTAACCTATATTGTCACTGTACTCGAGTTATTATAGGATCATGAACAAATATTATGCAAATTAAATAAAAAATATACAGTTTCTTAACTTGTTTCTTGCCTATTACGATCATTTCCAAAATCCAGCCAATTTATTTAAAATTTTTATATTTTAATCTCAAAGTCCGAGGTTTACCGATAACTGAATACTATAGGAGGTTTTCGGTTAGTATTTGAAGTGGTAGTGCTGTGGTGGTGCCGGAAATGACGTCACCGGAAGTGACGTAGACCGGAAATGACGTCACCGGAAGTCACGTGACCGGAGGTTGACATGTTTGGGTTGCGCATGCGCAACCGGAAGCAGCCCTATTTGAGGCCCTAGTCGGCCGTATTGACCGAAAATGACGTGTTGGAACAACACATGACCCCGCAGGGATCACGGTTGACCTTATTACATAACGCGTGCGCGACCAGAAGTGGGCGTTGCCCCATGTGTTAACTGGAAGTGGGTGTGTATCTACTGTAAGTAGCCATCTTGACCGGAAATGACGTGTTGGAACAAAACGTGAACCTGCAAGGGTCTCGTATGACCTACCTTCAATGTACATGCGCGACCGCAAGTGGGCGTAGCCCCAGGTATAGACCGGAAGTCGGGTATTTACCCTAGTTGGAACGACTCGGGCGTGGTTGTTCGGATGTTTCCGTAAGTTTTCGTTGTCATTGTATTTCTGTGGGGCCTTCTGTCGCGTCCGCGTTCATCAAAGGGACATAACTTTTGGGATTTCCCACGTTTCTTTTGGGGTGTCTTCTATTACGTCCGCGTTCGTCAAAGGGACATAACTCTTGGGATTTCCCGCGTTTTTTGTGGATGTATTCTATCACGTCCGCGTTCATCGTGGCCGTTCAAATGGTTGTTAAACACCTTGTTGGTTGCTAGGTGTCTTCCATCACGTCCGCGTTCATTTTTTTGGAAGGGGACATAACTCTTGCTGGTATTTTTCCTGCATTCTTTTTTAAGTTTGTTGATTTCACCCAAGACTTAGGCGAGAAAACTCGTGATTTATTGATGTTTGTGCTAGTTTATGTTTTTGTTCATGACTATGGTAACACGACAGTATTTATAGTTAACATTAAATATTCTTGAGCTGAAAATTGATAATAAAATATGCTACTTCAATCAAAACAAAAGAGTTTGCAAAATTGACTAAGAACTTAACAATTAAGTTCTTTTTTATATGTACAAGCAAATATTTTCAATATTATTACAGCTAAGTATTTTTTTCCTTTTGCTGAAAACTGTTAATTAAAATATGACCTCATTTAAGCATAAAGCAATTTATATGCAAATGCTTTGACAGTATTTTATGATAAAACATAGTGATTTTACAGTATTTTTAGTTTTGGTGATAAAGGGGAGTGTGTTCGAATAATGTTTGTGGAATTGGTGACAGGAGTTGTGTTCGAACAATGTTGGTGACAGGGGTGGGTTCGAACAATGTTGGCGTCTTGGCGACAGGGGTTTGGTTCGAACAATGTTGGCGGCGTTGGCGACGTTGGCGACAGGAGTTGTGTTCGAACAATGTTGGTGGCGTTGGCGACGTTGGCGACAGGGGATGTGTTCGAACAATGTTGGCGGCGTTGGCGGCGTTGGCGACAGGGGTTGTGTTCGAACAATGTTGGCGGCGTTGGCGACATAGGCGACAGGGGTTGTGTTCGAAAAATATTGGCGACATTAGCGAAAGGGGCTGTTCGAAAAATGTTGGCGGCGTTGGCGAACGTTGGCGACGTTGGCGGGTATTATCCCAATACTGGACCAAGCTCTTAAATTGTTGAAATATGATGGAAAGTTAATTAAATTTTATACACTGCCTATTTTGTACATTTTAAAGTGACCTACGACCATGAAAATATGATTCATATGCAAAACATTTGAACACTGTTTGAATGGATCAAGCCCGAGGATACGGAGTGCTTATGAAATCTGACGTTCATACTCCCTTAAACTAAATAATTTCTTTCTAAGCAAATAACAGCTTTATATCATGAATGTCAAGATAAAGATACACAAATGTAATGGCAAAATATGTGGTTATGTATTTCAGAATGTTTCCAGAAACTTTGCCAACAATAAATTTGTCCTATCATTGTCTTATCGTTTGTACGTTAAAGGAAGGAATCATTACAGCTTTAAAAGAGCAATACAGATAATTTTGACAAGATTTAGTACTATTTTACAAATATTTATCACTTCGTGCTACGCACTCAAAGAAATATCATTACTACTAAATTTTATTACAGATAACCCTGTAACAAGTCATTACCTAAGATTACATTTATTTGTATCACTAATTTGTATAAACTTTTAATTTGTGTAATTTGTTGAGTGTCGTAAAAAGATACAGATACACAATTGTAATAATGAAAGAACAGATTTATTTAAAAAAAAAAACCATCCTGTATGATGAGAAATTTTATGGCCTTTTCTGCACATTTTTTTTGATAAAAAATGTAACTATAATTAAGAAATAGATTATTGCAAGCGGGCTCCATGCGAATTAGATTTACATTTGTCAATATTTTATACCGAGCGATAGCGAGTTATAAAGTGAAGACAAATATAAGGTCTGACCATGTTCTAATTCGCATAGAGCCCAATTGCAATAATCTATTTCGATTCTAATATATTTAACAAGAGCTTTGAACATTCGAAGCGGCTCCTAGAGAGCAATATTCGGTTTTGCACTAGAATTGATATATGTCGGCAAACTGCATACAAAAACATATAAATGGGCAAAGAGAAATCTATATTCGTTGTTTTATTAATACAAGTGGCTCATAATCTTTTATGAATATTTATACAAATAATCTGTTTTAAAACATATAAAATGTTCGAAGCGGATAATTCATGAGCTGGTTGTATTTCTGATTTATGTGTCTGCTTACATATAGTTATGTTATTTTTGAAGCCAAAATAAAAAAAAGAAAAGGAATAAAACTCATATTTAAACGTTAAAAATTAAAAATTTTATATTTAAATCGTAGAGCATATTATGCAACGAAGATAAGATTTCATAACAACAACACATTTGTTGCTAGGTTACGATTATGTCAATTTCAGCTCCGAGTCTTAAATGTTACTGTTGTAAATTTCTATTATCGTCATCATTTGATGTGGATTTCGGATTGATTCATTATTTAAAACGCTATTTACACAAAATTAAATGAATATTCAGTAAATAAAACATGAAATTGTACATTACGAATGTCCCTTTATAACAAAATATACGCATGTGCTAAAAAATATTGTTGGAATTAGAAGCTAGCTTTGTTTCCAAAGCGAAAGAAGAAAGTCATATTAGAATATAAAAGCTATATATGAGATATATTAAAAAGTCTCTAACATTGATTCCAGTTTATAACGTGTATTTCTCAAATCATTCTCATCTTCAAGTTCGAGGTTTACCGAGCACTTTAAAATGTGAAAATTATATCGAGATTTGAGAAATTATCTTTATAAATTGGAAAACAATGTTAGAAATTGATTTTCTAATTTATGCTGAATTTTTTTTCGAAGTAAAGTGATCTCCCTAGTCTCCATTCTCAAAGATGCCGTCATTTTGTTTCTACCATCGTTGCTATGTGTATCATTGCGCCATTCGGGTGTTTATTTCATCAACGGTTGCTATTTCTAGAAACTGACAGAAGACATTTACATGATTGACCATTCGCCAACTGAGAACAAATTTACACATATGTAAGTTATTATTTCGATAACTTATCGATCAGGAGGTGTTTGAATTTGCTAGAAATTAGAGAAAAATTAGAGAAAAAAATATTCCGTTAGTGGATTATTAATAAAAATGGATTGCCTTAGTCAACTATTAAAGAATTAACAAATAATTGATTCGAAGACATTTGTCGATTAGCCACCTGTATCAAGTTAGCTATATATGGTCAAAGGAAAAATAATTCTAATATAATAAAATACATTTATCGTTTACCTTGACCACATGTACTAATTTGGTACGGGGAGAAAATCAACAAATGTTTTACATCAAAAGAATTGATTGATTGATTGAATATTGTTTAACGTCTACAGAGCAATATTTCAGCTATATCAAGACGAGAAAAAGTTTGTTCATAAATAATCACTTTGGGGTATGGAAAGGGTCATGGGACGGGCAATTCATACTGCCACTGGAAAAGTAGGGTGAAATCGAAAGGGGCGGGGAATTTAGCCTTGTAGCCGAACACCTACAGACCACTCAAAAAAGAGCTTGCTACAAGGGTTCTTTAACGTGCAGGAAGCGTGGCATTTCTTCCAACACGTGGACCTGAGTTTGCATCCCATCCGAAAGATGAGTTGTGTATTTATACACCCCGCACAACCACGGACTTGGTCCTATTTCTATATCCCGGGGTCAGCTTCGTTTCGGAGGGGTCATACCCCGCAAGCCGGAGATACTAGGTCCTATTTCTATACCCCGGGGTTCCTCCGGGGCCCTCACCAAAGAGATATATCACGTAAATGTAAAGCATATATTGTGAGTATTGAAAAATGCTATAATAGGGTCTGTAAATCTCGTCATGTGACTCCGAGAATTCACGATAAAATTTAAATTTGAAAAGGCTTCCCTCCAAAATATGACGTTGCTGGATTATGACGTCCAAATCTTTTGCTTGAAACGTCATATTTTTCTGTTAAAAATGCAACTTTCGGGTACAAATTTTGTACCCGGAAGTTCAAAAATTCAACGAGACTTACAGACCCTATACTAGCATTACCTTTGAGAACGGGCAGAAATAAAGAATTGGAAGTTTAAAAGATCATCATGTATTATCAAGCGCGACAGCACATGATGCGATGCAAGCTGAGAATTTCATCCCAGCAAAAACCAATATAAGTGTTTTATTGCCATTTTTTTAAAAATATGTTCAAGACATATCTTAGTTACATATCCGAGATAAGTCACGTTAGCGTCACGGGTATTAACGTATCTAAAGAGCTGCATGTTTCCGATCAAAAACAGTTCGCAAATTTCTTTCAAAATCCGCTTTTGTATGTCGAACAGTGACGGTGTTGCTGTATAAAATCGAAAAAAAAATATGCACATACACTATAAATATGCACAGTATTTACGTCCCTGTCTCTATCAAGAACTAGTTCAATGCTCCAGTCGCGTGGTTATTTGTCAAAGGAGAAAATAACATTTGTTACTTGTGTCATGTATATTGCCTATTTATAGCAAAGGATTCGATATACATACGATTTCACCTTACGATTATTTTCACGTATTACGGAATAACTCATATATTTATAGATTGTACTTTCTGTTCGTGTTTATTGAACCAGTTCTCGAATAAGCGAAGGTACTTATTCACTTTGATGGGCTATTTAGCACATAGGTGGAACTGGTCACCCATCCAGAAACACCCCTTCCGATTATTTTCATGTGATTACGGGCCTGCCTGTGATTTTTTTATTCACTAATGATAAATTGTACTTTCTGTTCCCGTTGATTTAATCAGTTCTCTAAGGCCAATAAAACATATGAATTCGTTGTTTTCTATTCAGCATTTCTTTTGATGACTACGAAGTTTTGCCGGTGTAGATTTTCAGGGCTTTTGAGTTTCAGCTCCATCGGAGCCTTCATTTTCTTTGTCACGAAACGTCAAAAGAATATTTAAACGCCATGGAGATTGTCGACAATATGTTTGTATCAACGCAGTGCAGTAATCATGGAACTATTCTCGCTCGTGAACACCTGAAAATTTGGCAAATAAGTGATAAACATATTAATTAAAATCCCTGAAGACGTTTATAAAAATACACCGTCTATGTCACGAAAGGAGTTTCAAAGTATTACCACTGACAACATTTGAAAGGCAAGTTAGAACAGTTATAATCACTCTAAAGCGACACCATTTTGTATTTTTTAGTTTAGTTTTTTCTTCCGCAAAACAATCATCGCAAAATTAAAAATGTTACAATTGGTAAGGATACGCTCAAAAGATATGTGACGATATAAAATAATCTAAGTTTGTTTTTTGTTATAACACCGACTGGGCATTTAAGTCGCGTTATTTTACTCCCGAGTATTAGCGAGGGTAAAAACGACATAAATGGCCAGCTCGGTGGAGTCTCTATGAATCATTTTGATCGTTTAGGTAATTTTTATTGCAAAATTACACCCCTTGATGTATAAGTTCAAAAAAAAATTGCCCTATTCTGTTCATTAATTTAAACTTTGGTAGCTTATACAAGTGTCGAAATATTTGATCGTTTCAATGATGAAATGTTCCCAATACGTTACAGGCAAAACACAAAAAATTGCGCCTGAACAAAAAATATGTATTGCATGGACGCATATATTTTGATGCCGTCAATGGTAAAATCGTGTTTTGCGTTGGAGCTAATTAAGATGCCTTCTTTATCGAGAGTCGCTAAATATCTTAATATGTCTATCACTTTTTTAAGCCTCGTGTGGTCTCAGAGCTTTTTAAGCACGTAATAAAAGAAACACAAAAAGATTAACTATGTAAATCAAAAATATATTCAACAAATAAAAAAAAATAACAAATAAATAAATTTTGTCTTTGCCTTCTTACTAGTATGACTACTGTAACTTTACTGAACATATACCTTTTTTCAAATTACATTTAGACGAATTAGCTTTTTAATGACAATAATGGAAATAAATATAATATAATAACAGCACCGAATTATCAGAGATTGATATGCACTTCAAATGCAGGCTGTAAAACGCGATACACAAAAACAAACGATGAAAAATCAATCACGGTTCAGTATATACATATATTCTGCAAAATATACTTTCTTCAAATTACATTTAGATCTTTAATGACAATAATGAGAATTAAAAGAATATTATAACAGCATCGGGCTTTCAGAGATTAATATGCACTTCAAATGCATGCAGTAAAATACGATACATGAAAACAAACGGTGAAAAATCAATGTATATATTCTATATAATTCGCAGTCAATATTTTACCGTGTTATAGATGGAAAGAGAAGTTTTATGTTTTTCTTGTAAATTCGGATTATTTTTCCTCTCTTCGATACATGAGATTTCTGGTCGTAAATTCATATGTGGTTAATTGGTAGTAGTATCGACTTTGGTTCTTGGATAGGTACAAGACTTATCTATAGTAAGGAAATAAAACTTGAGGTGTGTGTGGTGATTAGCTGTCATTACTGGAGAAAAGAAAGTGCAAGTCTTAAAAGTGCTAAAAGTGCTAGAATATAATAATTGTCAGAATTTTATCGGATCGCTTATTGTAATTGCAAGCACGTGTATTGAATTCCGTTTATAGTTTAGTGAATGTTTTCAATTTAATTTTGTAATAATTACTTGGGATATAAAACAAGAAAATATTAAGGTAAGTTCTCTTCTTCTTAATTTGTTTTCAATATTTTATTTATTGCTGAAATCAATCTAATGGATTTATTTGATTTAAACTAGTTATGTCTGTGTTATAATACAATTAAACTCAAGTCCGGTGTGGATACAATATTAATTTGTATCACATCATCTCTAAAACAAATTTCAAAGTTAAACCGTAACACAGCCTTATTATTAAATACGATGAAGTTAGACACCCAGACATTCGAAAATATGAACTCTTCAAAATCCGGCTAGGAGAGGAGCTCATGTGTGTTTGATGGCATACCCCAGTATCAGAAGAATGGGGTAGGATTGTGTTCCGAAGCTATTGAATGAATAAATGCTGACAAACCTCCGAACAGCAACACAATATTCAGAAATGTTAAGTGTACTTTAAGGGACGACCATTTGATTTTGGAGGGGGTGGGGCAATTTTGTCTAGAAAAATTATTTATTTTCATAACATTTTCGAACAAATTATTTATTTTCATCATGTATCATCAAATTATTTATTTGCAATTGCAACAAAAACGTATTCTTCAAATCAACATAAAATTATTCATTTTCGTAACAAGTAGGCTTAAAATATTTAATTTCACTGGCACAAAGATTAAATTATTTGTTCACAAAATCGCCCGGACCCCCCCCCCCCCCCCCCCCCCCCNCCCCGAACATCAAATGGTCGTCCCCTTAACATTGACAAATATTGCAAACGAAGTATATATTTAAAATATATTTCCCATTTGTTAATTGATAAATGTGCTTCACTGTCGGATGAATGGTTTAATGTTTTAGAGAAACAATAAACTGGAAAGTCAAGTCTTTTCTTATTAAACAGTTTGCTTTTTGAAACACTATTTTCGAGATTCTTGACGACATGAAAAGAAATCCGGTTCTTGTTTAAATTTAAATAAAATTCCCGATCACGTGGTCTTCTTGCACTTTCTCAATTCCAGACATAAAACTTGTTGTTGACCTCTTGCCACACGTATAGCCTTCTGGCAACCCCAATTAACATAAATGGCGCTTGAAAAACTATATAGAAGTTTCATAACGAGTTTATCAACTATCCTTATAGTATATTGCATTCTTAACATAGCTTAAATAACCTTGTAGGTTTCGATATCCGTCAAATTATTCTAATATCGAAATGAAGGACACCAATGTATAAAAATCAAAACATTTTAATAAGTATTGCAGTCATTTATATTAAGTTAAAGTTTTACAGTAACTAATATTAAGTTAAAGTATTACAGTAACTAATATTAAGATGAAGTATTACAGTAACTTATATCAAGCTTAAGTATTACAGTAACTAATATTAAGTATAAGTATTACAGTAACTTATATCAATCTAAAGTATTACAGTAACTAATATTAAGTTAAAGTATTAAAGTAACTTATATTAAAGTATTACAATAACTAACATTAAGTTAAAATATTACAGTAACTAATATTAAGTTAAAGTATTACAGTAACTTATATTAAGTTACAGTAATTTCCTTACTGTAAGTCGTTTTTGCAGCAACTTAATCACGAATTAGGTCTTCAGGTTAATTTCAAGGCAATATTAAGTATTATTTTTGCAGTAACTTCAATTTCACTGTCCCATATTTACTATAATTCAACTAAAAATTCAGCAAAATGCATCGCTTGCAAATGATACTGACATAACATTTCCTAAAGCTTTTGACGCTGTATATATTTAATTGTCTTCTTTTTATGACAACACTTTTACTATTTTACTGTACGGTTATGTAATTGGAACAGCTTTTAAGTCATTACCGCAATATAGAATATTATTCCTTTCTGTAAAATCCCTAATTTGACAATATTTCTTTTTTTATATCAGTTGTTACTCATTACAATTTTGAGAAATCAAGTTTTAATACAACAATGTAAATCGTAATCAGAACAATTTTATCTTGAATCATTGGTAGGATATCAAAATGCCTGCCAAATGCAGACATTAAGTTCAACTAAGAAAAAAAAAGTTTTGTAGTTGATATATACGATGGTGTTTATTTCGCTGAACTTGATTACTCTTTATTCAGGGGCCGACTCCGACCTACCGTTGGGTGTGGGGTTTTCTCACCGTTCATTGAAGATCTTATGGTGGCTTTGGGTTGTTATTACTCCCCTTTTGGTGGTTGTCTCTTTGACACATTCCCCGTTACCCTTCTTTTTTTCTATAATGGCAGGAAATGAATGGTATGTTACCTTCAATAAACTAAAGCAGTTAACGCTGGATATAACTGTTTTGGAGCAGTTATTAAGTGTTTATCAGGAACACTTGTTTTACTCAACGATATCCTTTAAAATCTACTAATAGTATGGACCCTAACCTAAATTGTCATTGCTAAACTATTGTAATTGATTTTGAACTTCCTTTTCTGACATAACTGGTTCTATGTATTTACATCAGGGTATTGGATAATAATTTTATTTCCAAAACATGTATCACAAAACAATTATTGACTAATATGTAAATTTTGAATATTATTTTCATGCAGATTGAAACTTGGAGGAAAATCTGCAGTCATATCAATTTTGTACAGACATTATTGCGTGTTATGAGTACCATAAACTGCAATGAATAATTAAAGGATATGGAGTAAATGCACATGAGACAGAATATATGAAAAACCAGGCAATAGAACAATGTATTTGTTGTTGTTCTTCATCTTGAAGTCACCAAAATTAAATACTTTCATTGTGCATCGATAAAATCACTGCATTCATTTTCCATGGGAAATGCAAAAGTGACCTTCCATTTCCAGTATGTGAGATAATTTTAAGCTTTTCCAGCTTGAAATTCCTCCAAAATTACTTGTATGACTGTAAAACTTAATATTGAGTTATTTGGTATTTCATTGGACATGAAATTTCGACTGCCGTTGACATTGCAAATGAAGAATAATACTCGGCAATGCTATAAATTTCGCCTTTGAACCGACTTCATTCTGAAAACTCCAAGACCTAGCACATTGCAAGGACTTTTGACGTGCAGATGCGTATTCCAGTGCTTGCACAGAAACTGTACTCCGGAAGTTCTAAAAGGCCAGGCAGGTCTTAATTCTATATTCCAGATTCCTTTGTGAGGATTTTTTCGACGGACAAATACGTATATTTACTATCGGTACTTAAAGAGAAGTACTCCAGAAATTCCAAAAAGCTAGGTTTTATTTCTATATCCCGGATTCCCTCAAGGGTCGACATTTGTAATATTAGTCTTAGGTTCAGCTATCAGTTGTAAGGTTTATGAATCCCTCATTTTTTGTCATCTTAAAGCATGTTTTTACCAATTGTTTCTTGATATGACTGTCTTTTTTCTTGTTCTAATTTCGTAGGTGAAGAATTGTAATTGGTTCACTGGGTGGGTACTGTTTTTTTACCTATATCAAAGCTACAAAAACGTATGTAATTCATAAAAAGGGGAGCCAATTTATGTGATATCACGAAATAGAAGTAAAAAACCCAAAACCTGTTTCTTAAAAACGTTTATATGATTTTATTTGTTTTTTTGTTGGCTTCTCAAGTAAATACATATCCTTTATAGCTTTCTAATTACACGTTAATAATTCTGTATGTTATAAAAAAACATTTTATAGTATAATAAAAACGATTAAATCATCATTTTACTCGAAACAATGATTCAAAGCTAATTATAGTTAATAAAATACACCCATTACTCGTGATATTATATTGATTCTTGTAGTGTGCAGAACTCAAATTTATTTAATAGATTTGTCTGAATACCGATGACTAGCTTAAAACAATAACTGACAACGTGCTGAAGTACTACGTTTGGAAAGGATAAACTAATGATTTGTCGTTTTACATGCATATTTTTAAAGTTTTTTTGAGCTTCTGAGTCATGACAAGGTATTGATTCCTTCTGCATTAGGAAGTTTTCAGAAATCTTTGATGGAAGCAAAAACAGATGATTACGGAAGTTTCATGCTTAATGACAAGCAAAACCATTATAAATGAAGACATTACTAGGCATAGGTGTACCGTTAACAAAATAAATCAGATCGCTCAGATAAAATGCGAGGGCAAATAGTTCTGTTGTCAAAATGATTTCGACCCAAGACTCCTAAATTTTCGATAAACCGCTGTTACATGTGAGACATCAATTGTAAGCTGCGACATCTTTTTGCATGGTTGTTGTTATACCGGAAGTGCTGATGCCCCTGATGTTAATTTGCCCTCTAGCCGATACGTGTGTTGTAAACTGAAGAACCGCAGTGAGTAAAAAAGATATATAAAAACTTTTCAAAGTCGACGTCCTTATCACGACACTTTTAAAAATATAATTTCTTGACGTCAGAAAGCATGAAATTTTAAGGAAATCAGATAGAGAACTTTCTAATACAATTACAGGTCTACTTCCATAAACAATTCACTCTATTCAATTTCTTTTAATTTTCTTTTTTCTATGGTATTGACCCAACTATCAAAATTGTATGGAACTCCGTTCAACGGAAATATTAAAAATTGTTTTTAAGAAATCTTTATGGGCGACAAGAAAACTCAAGCAATGAATTGTAAATTAAATTGAAAGAGGATCAATATGAAATTACTTCAGTAACAATGGTACATTTTTTAAAGGAAAAATACAATTGATATCCTATAGGTAATATAGATGTCAAGCTAATTCATATAATTCATGTAATTGTTTTCTCATTGCTAGATATGTTAAAGCGAATTTTTCAGTTGGTCTCGATTTTTTTGTTGGTATCCGTTCCGAGTGGCTCCTATAATTTGTTTGTTAGTATGATTCCTTTTTTTGTTCAGTCGAAAATTTCGTTTTTAATACTTTACTACTTCGACAACTTATGTCTCTACAGTGCAGATAAAATCTAAACGTTTGGAAGATTTTAAACTCAAAGATGTTTAAAACTGATAGAGAACAAATGACCAATATGATCGAAATGTCAAGCCAAAATCAGCTAAGGACAGAGCTTTGCGTGAGGGAGATACTCCTTAGTTTTCAACAAAATTTACAAAATTTTAGATATTGTAAGGCTCCAAATAGAATCGGCTTTCGGGTCAGCACCGAAGTACTGACTACTGGGCTGGTGAATACCCTCGGGGACTAACAATCCACCAGCAGTGGCATCGACCCAGTGGTAACAAATGACTAAATACCGAAGTTACTGTGAATTTAAATTCTGCATATGCGCATTTCGACAACTTATGTCTCTTCAGTCTATTCAGTCTTTCAGATAAACAATGGATGGATATGGAGTAATTGCATATGAGACAAAGTCTGTATAAATGCACAGTAGAACAAGGTAACGAAACCACGCTTTTATTGTTGTTCTTCATCTAGGGTACATTTTGCATTATTTATAATTCACTTATATTGAATATTCATGAATTTTATTTCTTATCTTCGATCAAAAATCCACAAAGATTTAGAGCAAATTGGAAGACATCGAATCTGATATAAATTTCAGCACGTGATGTTTTTTCTGAATTTTGTTCAATCATACGAAATTAAAAATTCTACTAAGAAATTTAGCTTTGCATTCAAGCTGTCAAATTGGATATGATATATAAAAAAAAGAAATCTAGAAGTCACCATCATGTATTTGTTCCATTCTCAGCAATTGTGTGACCTTTTAACGAAGTTTTCAAATTGTTACAGGAGAGATTTCCCGCCATTTTACTTCGGAGACACGGATTCTCATTCAGTGAAATCCTGATTTCAATTTTTTCACTCTCGAAAGAAATCGATTTAACATGCTTTCTTAAGACCACATTTGAAAAATAACAAGATTTTATCTTGACTGAAGAAATATTTTTCAACCCTTACAAATCCTACCAAAGCAAGAAAATACACGTTATTGTACCGTTTCTATATTCTATCTGTTTCTAAATGCACGATTAATAGGTTATCTAACAAGATAATGTTTAACGATAGGCACATCGTTCTCGAGAGCGAGAAATTCGGCCTCATCCCGAGCAAAGACATAGAATTTCTTACCTAAGTGCAAGATATTCTGTACTGTTATGTTCAAATGTCAGAACCATTTTATGCTGTAAAATACGATTATAATACGATTATTCCTTCGAACATATCAGTAAAACTTGCAGTATATAATGGCTACAACTGTGACCTCGAACCAATTTAAGACAGCTTCACGCGAGCCTGCATGTCTTTCATATGCAGTGGAATGCTGAATAAAACTGAATATACACCTCGGAATAGTATATTACTTTCTATCGGCCCTCGTTTTCTTTCGACAAAAATATAAAAATTTGCCAAGGATAAATTATTCTCACTTTCTAATCTAATGACTGTCTGATTCTGTTCGGTAATTTTGTTATTACCCTCATTTATAGGTTAATGACTGCAGTAAACCCCCCCCCCAATTCAAATGTTTAATTTGTGTTTATATTATTTTTAAAGCCCGTATTCAGCAATATACCTTCTGGTTACCTACCCATTGTAACAAAAACTGGAAACCCCCGTCATCACACTCTGATGATCATATTTTTATTTCCAAATAATGTCCGTGATAAGATCAGCACCTAAGACAATGGAATGATAATGTCAGAACAAATCATGTAAATAATTATTATGGAGTATTGTTCTAAACTATTTAATACCGATATATGATCTGGTAATTAGAAAACAGTCATTACATAATTATAGGATATGTATTAAATACGGTTTATTATTACAACGTCAAACTCTGTGTAATGTCGGGTTGCTATATATATAACTTTATAGTGATGCAACCTTAGAGTAATTGACAATGAAAGATATGGATAAATGCACATGAGACAAAGTCTGTATAAATACATGGTAAAACCAAGCAATTGAACAACGCTTTTATTGTTGTTCTTCATCTTGAAGTCATCATCAGGTCTTGACCAATAGGCTTTGCTCATACCTGATAGTATGTTGAAGAAGGCCCATATTACTGGTTCGACGGGATTTATCGCTTCTTCCGTAAATGGTGGTTTACAGTTGGAGATGACCCATGTGAGATCGATGCACGCGACCTCATCTCACACCGGTAAATGACCAACCAGACGTGTTGATTTTTGTGATACAACAATCGTTATCATGACTTAACGTCATAAAACACCTGACGTCATAATGTAAAAAATACTCAAATGGCGACAACGTTGGTCAAACAGTAAAGGTTATCAGAAATTTCTTTTCGCTTTTTACGGGAGAAATCGGATCTTGCATAAGTTCAAAATTAAAGATCGGGATATCTTTCACTCGTGTAAGAAATTCTACGTCTTTTCCTCTCGTTTCGCTACGCTCCACTCGAGAAAAGACGAAATTTCTTTCACTTGTGAAAGATATCCCGATCTTTAATCTGACCTTATGCAAGATCCTATTATTCTTCTCGAACGATATCGCATCTGTGTCTTATTTAGCCCATATATGCGAGATCACCAACAAACATTAAATTAACTGGGAAAGCGCTCTTACAATCACTGTCATCCGTTGCTCGACAAAAGCACTAGTGTCTTAAGCTAGTGGACAGATACAACATAAAGACAAACAAAGGGCGCCCATCAAGTCGATTATAAGAAATAACAAAAGACCGAAGTTACTGTTAATTTAGCTTCTGCATATGATCATTTCGACAACTTATGTCTCTTCAGTGTAGATCAAATTAAAACATTTGGAAATCCATTTACCGAAATATCTGTAAATATGGTAGAGAAAAAATTCCACTAGGATCTAAATAGTGAAGCCAAAATCAGCTTAGGACAGAGCTATGCGAGAGGGAGATACTCCTTAGTTTTGAACACAATTTTGGTAAATTTAAATATTGAAAGTTTCAAAATAAAATTGGTTTTCGGGCAAGAACCGAAAAAAATAGGCATAATAAAATAGTGAGATGAGGGCACTTTTAACATATGGTCGGAATAATATTTGAAACAGCAAAAAGAGAAATCATTATAAAATGTCAAAATTTGAAAGTATGATAATGTATCCATATGAGATATTCTCACAGGAACAAATACACTAAATGTTTATTTGTTTTATGCCGTGGATCGATAACTTTTGTTTTATCCAAGAAACAATTGGCATCAAAAATTAATTCCACAGCATTTATGTTTCATTTAAATCTATTTGATTTCAACTTTGTTGAAAGAATCTGTTTCTGCTTTCCTGGATTTAAATTATTTGTAAACTCAAACATAGCAAAGGCATGTCTTGAAAAGGAAACAAGAATGAGCTGTAATAACTTTGCAAGAAGAATCTTTATCACAGATTATAAATATAACTAGTAAACATGTTATGTTTACTGCTCACACTTTGAAGAAACTTATAAATGCCGTTATATCTATTGTTCAATAAGATTCTATAATAAACATTTACGCAGAACATACCTTTATATCTGATTCATAGTTTTATTGAAATGACCGATAGTGCATTTAAAGAGATCATATCTCATTCCATATTCCTTCAGATGACCATTTCATGACCCGAAACTCGGATATCTCCCCTCAAATAATCGTATATCATATATGACGGTAGAATCTTCAAATCGACGACATTTCCTCGAGATCCCAAAGTAGACTGCTACTCTTAAATAACGCCCTTTTGAAGTTTGCATTCAACGCCTTTTCGTAACGTTGTAATTACCAGAGTCCTAGCAGATTTCCTTGTCTGCAAAATGATTTTTCTAGTGTCGCGTCATGCGTCAAAAACTTCATACTACTATTGCAATTTTAAAATGTACCGTTCATTCTCGAAAATATCTTAAAAAATTGTGTATTGACATTTTTGACAATAATAAGCAAATCTTAATTACCGGAATGTTGCGTCTTCGCCATAAAATTATTCCCTGGTTTCGAATTTGAAATACAAAAATATCCAAGTTTACCATTAAACAGTACTGTACACCTGTTTCAATGCGTTATTAGAATTAAAAAAAAAATATGGAACGCTATAATGCAAAAATAGAAAGAAGCACCCACTGTTAATTGTAGACTTTTGCCCTAGCAATATTAGACGTTGCCCAATTAAAAACAAAATTTAAAATAATAGTGCATTTGAATGAAGAACAATCTAAGCTAAAATTATCAATGAAGGGATATGGAGTAAATGCAAATGAGACAAAGTCTCTACAAATACATGGTAAATAAGCAATGGAACAACGCTTTTATTGTTGTTCTTCATCTAAGCCCTAATCCCACGTTTAACGTAGCAAAAAACTCCAAAACAAACAAAAGCATTACCAAAGCTTCTACCTTAACCATTACCACAGCTTTTATCCTATCTTCAACCATAGCCATTAAAAGTTTTTATATACCTGTGACCCATACTATAGCTAAGACTTATGTTTTGTTTGTCTTAAGAAAATTGCCTTCTTTTGACACAAAATTTAACAACAAAATTCAATCGTTTTTGACATCTCTTTTTTCTAAATTAGATTCTAAATTCAACCACA
This sequence comes from Modiolus philippinarum, assembly GCA_002080025.1. Classification (NCBI taxonomy): domain Eukaryota; kingdom Metazoa; phylum Mollusca; class Bivalvia; order Mytilida; family Modiolidae; genus Modiolus; species Modiolus philippinarum. The sequence goes on along the minus strand of MJUU01015182.1, from coordinate 284,241 downwards.
GCAGTTGAACTTCTTGTAACCGCGCCACTATTATTGAGTCTTAAGGTTCGGTAAAGGTAATAGTAAGGTTCGAGTTTTGGCTATGGACAGATTAATATTTAGAGACGGCGTTGGTACTGTAGTAAAGAAAGAAAAAAAATATATCTGCTTATATCAGAAAGACCAAAATTTTGGCCCGATCCTTTCTTAGGATTATAGACCGAACATAGATTTGGATATCAAATCAGACGTCGGTATAATGACTTAAGACTAAGAACAGATCCCAACATTGACACCAAACAACAGGACTAACCAATCACATCACTCAGAAAGAAAGATGTTGAAGGTTCCTCCTTGTACCACACAAACCATTTTTATACCAATAATTAATACTAATCTGTGCTGATTTTACATCACTATTAACTACGTCATTTTCACAAATTTAGTTTAGGTATATTAACCAATTGACTCTTTATAATGACGTACCACCACACTCTACTCTTTCATTAATGCCCCTAGTAAACCAACAAACATTGTAATGAGTAAAATAAGTAGATATGGTTATCTGGTAATCTTTAAACACTCAACATCAAAAAAGGTTAATATAGATAATTAAAAGTACATTTATTTTTTGCGTAGGTAACTCCAGAGTAGAAACTATTTAATGCATGTCTAATGCGAACAACAAAAGCGCAAATATTATTGATAGTCAAATACAAAAAGGGGAAGTAACCTCATGTATTTGTGATATATTAAAGGAGGGTGAATTGCTTTTATTGTCTACATGTACTTGAACCTGTAACCAAAAAAAATGAATGACTTGATATGGAAAGAACTTCAGAAAATATGTTTGAAAGTCCCTTGAAGTTGTCTAATCAAGACATTTCAGGTTACCGTATCTCTTACTGTCATCAAATCTGTGTCCTAGTTCATTTTGATAGTCCGAGCGGAGTTCTAAAAAATTTTGTCCGTTTACTGTAAAAACATCGTTAGGGACAAAAACTACTGCACGGGATGGGACTACGCTGCTTTTATTATGGATATATGGGGTTTAATTTCTAGTGATTGTCTATTTCATCCTCTGTTTCAAGTACTGATATTTATGTTTGTTCTACAAACTTCCTCTACCCCTTCTTGACTGTCTATGCTTGACTTTTTTCTTGTCATGGAATAGCTGGGATCATTTAACTTTAATCAATTACTAAAAATAGAAGTTGAACTCTGACTGCCTCAAATTCTGCCTTGAAAATATGTATCTAAAGTTTTTGACGACGAAATGCTCGTCGCTTAAATAACGTGCAGTTGTGCACGTCTGTAGTTCGTTGTAATTCAAATGAAGAGTAACGTATAAGAAATAGAATGGACTGTAATATATTAATCGGAGTGAAAAGAAATTCATATCTTATTTGATTCTAGGATTATTGTGCATCTGATATGATTTCAACATAAAACGGAATTGAATGCAGCTCACCTTTTGTAGTAGTGGAAAGATTTTAAGATGGATTGTAGTAAATCTGAACTTGATCTTGGAGAAATAGAATTGGTTGTTGATATTCCAGTTTGATTTTATAGAAGTAAAATGGATTGAAGCATATTTCAATTAATTTAAAAATTATAGGTTGTATTGTGTGATATCTAATTTATTATCTAATTTGGTTTAAGAGTAATGAAATTTGTTGTTATATATTTTGACCGAACTGTTATAAAAGTAATTGAAATATATCTGAATTAATTTTGTATCATATTTTATTAAATTTGAATGTAAATAACTTATTTGGGTAAATAGAATGGATTTTCATAAATTAAATGAGCGTTGAATATCATTTTTTGATTACGGAGCAAAAAGAACTGTAAAACGTATCATTTCCGTAGCTGCGTTTTTCTATTCACTTTCTTTGGTTATTTGTTCTCTATCAGCTTTAACATGTTTTTCGATTTCGAAATATTTTGGTTTGATCTGCACTGATGAGACATAAGTTGTCGAAATGCGCATATGCAGAAATTAAATTAACAGTAACTTCGGTATTTTCTTATTATGATTTTGAAATATAATGATTTTTTTCTCTATATCTATATAAATTATTGAAGTAATGTTATTAATTTAAATGTATATTATTTGATAATGAAGCAAAATGTAATAAATGTTATTTGATTTTGAAATAGCAAATTAAGTTTTCATATATCGAATGAAATTTTGAGTATGAATGACCTTTTTTGAAAAAAAGCATATAAACATGCTATAGCAATACATAATTCATAGGCATGACAAAAGTAAATAAATTATATGGAATAAACGAGTAATAAACGTTTGGTTTTCCATACAGACTCCAAATAATTACATAATCTTTCTTTAAAAAAATTCTAATATAGTAAATAAATTTTCAATATTTCATCTACCAGATTATTTTTTGTACATATTATTTGACTGAGAAGCGAAAACAATAGAATAAAGATAGAAAAGATGGCTGGCGTTTGTCGAAATAGCACAATTATCACTTCAAGACTCTTTTATCAGACCGAGGCGTAAGCACAAGATCAATATGGGTCGAAGAATGATAATCAGGCCATATTGAATAATTCAGGTCTAAATATCTTTTCCTTGCGTAGTGTGAATAAGGCGTCATTGTCATATACAGGCTGATAAGCCTTGACGAGTCCTGGTAAGCTAGTTGATAGGGCCATAACAACCTGGGTATTCCGATATCGATAGCTTACTTTCGGCTTCATTTGATAATCAAAACACATCATATTGGCGTTTAGAATATAATACATAATATGTTATATAAGGTTATTGCATGAATATTGGAAAACATTGTCCCGAGTAAAATTTTATATTGCATGAGCTTGCGTGTGCAATATACATTTTTAGCAGTTAATATTCCCCATTTTTCATGCAATAACCCTTAAAAGAATTTTATTGTATAGCAAAGCTAAAATTTTTGTTGACAATGACGTCATGAAAATTAAAATGTAATATTGAAATTTATTCTACGCTTACTTTTTATTGTTTTCTTAGGGCTATATTATATAGATATATATACATGAATAGTATTTTTACTCTAGTTATCGGATAGATCGTTATCTTAACGTACATATAATCTTTATATACCAATGTTATTTTAGTTGAATAATTTATAAATCTTCTTTAGTTTTGACAGTTTTATTGACAAGATGTTCTGATAACATCAGAATTCCAAAAAATTAAAACAGTTTTGATATACGATAATGAATCCACATGGGCGTTTCTAATAATTTGCTTCATGTTTTATATAATTATATGAAAACAAAACGTTTGCCTGTATGTACGTCAAATTGTTAGGATTATGACAATGAAACTGCATTAAATGCAGGTATCCTATGATTGAAACTTCAGGAAAAAACTAGTTTAATATTTCAAATGGATTTATAATGTAAAGTTGTTGGTATATCTGGCAAACTATTCGTGATGCTCAGCGACTATTATTCTTTCAGGAGTGTCTGGTATATTTTATTATTTTCGGGTCAGCAATCCAATCAAAATCCAATAATCCATCAAACAGTATAGCAACAGAAAAGTGTACCGTACGGAAAATAAATTTATCACATCTACAAAAAAAAAAAAAAAAAAAAAAAAAAATTGAACGCTTCACTATTTGTAATAACTTCTTAAGTACCAGTCCGTCGAGGAAACAGGGAAGGTGCATTTGATGTGGTGGCACATTGAGGAATAAACGCAATCTTTTGATGTTTGATTTTTATAAAACAAAATAAATTCTGTATTATTTTGCCTTTTTGAGTCATCGGCGTTAAAAATTTAGCTACAGTGTACAGTAAAATGTACGGGAACATTTCCCCGCTATTTTGTCTCTATATTACCAGTCAAAAATATCTCGAGACCGAACACATGTTCATATGTAAACATTTTTTGGGATGTTTTTATAACCAAATGAATACATTGAAGCCAAAAATACATAATCAAAATTTTTGATGTGCCGCCCACTGCCTGTTTTATAGCTAGAATACTACTTAAATCCAAAAATTTACTTACATACAGTCTTCATATAAGGAAGATGCACAAGCATATCGTAACAACTGATAAACATATACCGAATCAATAAAAGATCAGTTTTCTTTGCGATATTCCATGTTATGTTACTGATGAATTTCATACAAGAAGATCAAATGTATTATTATTGTTTGAAGTATATAATCATGAACAAGTATGGATTGCACAACAGTCATCAAGATATGTAATGTTTAGACATAAAACACTGCAGTATTTCTTCAAACGTTTTTACAAGGAAAGTAAATGTCATTCCATGTTTGATTAGATGTAACTTGCTGAGTTTCAGCGTCTCAGATTAAATAAATAGAGAACTAAGTGTTTGAAGAATAAGGTATAACGTTGTAATAAACAATTGACCGTACAATCTCCTTTCTTTAATTATGATGTTATTTTGAATATTGACTCGATTGAGAATAGCAATAACCAACATGTGCTTTTGACTGATCTCGCAACTTCATTGGATGTTGAAAACTTCATTAAATTATTTCGGGTCTAAATTAATGAAGCAAATATTTTAACGAAACATGCAATGTTCGTTTGCTTGTTTTTTACCATATATTTGTAGAGACTTTGTCTCATGTGCATTCACTCCATATCATTTCATTCACCATTCGGTTTATCCAACTTAAATCACCCTTCTGCATGGGTGATGATTGCTAAAGGTTTTTGTCGATTCCGTGCAATATCAGTTACAGCTGCGATAAGTCAAAAATATTGTTTGAAAAGGCCCCCGACGAGGTAGATCTTCATTAATTTTCATAATTAAAGAAATGAAATTGACCATAATCTAAAGGGATGAGCATAAAAGTTCTGGTTGAAGCTTTTAACCATTTCAACAGCAGAACTATGATATCGGTACCCAGGTATATTCTATATACTTTTTGTCTTTCCCCTTTTTTAATCATTTCTTGTAGACGATTAACCTTTGATCCATATTATATCTTCAAAAAACCTAAATGATCATGACGCTGCGTTACGAGTCGTTTATTACAATTATTTTAAATCATCTGATAACATTAAGAAGTATCTCCTCATTCAAAGCTCTATCTTTGGCAACTTCTTTAAGGCCCTTTTGCTTTGACTTTGGTCTTTAAAATGTTCTGATTTAATCTGCACTAATAATCAAACGTTTTCAAAATGTCTATTTGTAGGGCTTAGAGTTACTGTATCTGTTGTGTTTTTTTACATGATTCTTGATAATAATTATGCGAATAAGATAGAAGGATTCAAATCAGGAATTTTTACAGTAAAGAGACTAATCTTGGACTTTTAGCTTATTATTGGCAGATGATTCATTTTGTGAACTGAAAAAAATAACATTCTACTCCAAATCCACATCGTAAATTCATTTTGTGGTAATAATTGTCAATTGTGAATTTCTTTTGTTCATAGGATTAGAACTAAAGTACTGAATAAATGGATGAAGGGCTACTGCTTACAACAGATGATTTCAACACTAAACTGTATTGTAATTTTCATTATTTGTTTGTTGATTTTCTTGCCATGAATATTTTGATTAGATAGTAGGTGTGCACGTAGGATAACGATATTCAAGGCTGACAAATTTCATTGCAAAGTGCAATTAAAAATAATAAATAAACAGAATGAAATAAATTAATAAAACTAATAAAATATAAAATGAAATATAAAATAATAAAACAATTATCATTATCTCACGAATTCAATTTCACCTGTGATGTTGTTTGCCAAAAGACAATTTTCATGCAAATGAAAGAGATCTAGTGAAATGTAAGCAAACGGCTATGCGCATCTTTCCGATTTCATTACATTATTAGTCAAAATTTTGTGCCCACAACTTCATTACATCAACTTCTATCTTGGGCAGTATTTACTGATTTCTAAACAGTAGTCTATGCGTAAATATAACGTCGAAATAAGTAAGACGACATTAAAATAGTGTATAACGATATTAACATTATGCCAAAAATATGTATTGCATACAAGAAGGTTTACATGCTAGTTTTAAGGTTGTAGTCAGTAGAGGTACGTATTTGTCGGGTTTTATTCCTTTATCAAGATGATATAAACTGCTTCATAATACTCTCTTTTTTCTTTATTACTGTCTTCAGTAGCTTATGAAAGGCCATAAACATTCGCAAACCAAGTGCTGGCCTGAAAACCGATTTAAATTGGAAAATTTCAATATCTAACTTTGAGAAAGGTTTGTTTCAAACTAAGAATACCTCATTCCCTCGTGCAAAGCCCAGTAATTTAATTTTGGCTTTTCATTATGATCAATTTTGTTATTGTTTTCTATCAACATAATCCAACTTTCGGTATCTGGTTTTATTTAAAATGTTTTGATTTCATCTGCACTGAGGATACATTACTTGTCGAAATGGTTATTGGCAGAAACTAAATTTACAAAGTAACTTCAGTATTTAGACTGTTGATTTTCTTGGCATATGGAGCAAAACTCGAATGTTTCAATGCCAGAAAAAACCCTTTTCCCAACATTTAAATGTAAAAAATATTTCGAACACAAGACCACTTTTAAATCAATACCACCACATTTTAAAATAAAATACATGTAGCCCTAATGAATGATTGTTTGTCATGATCAATCAAAATATTTAAATGACGATTATTCGTATCTATAATAATTTACAGATTTTTGATTTTTGGATCTTTGAACTTTTCTGTTTTAATCATGAGTTTTTTTACGAACTGACCCCCCCGCAAAAAAAATCGAAAATTATATTATGATTACTAGTATATGACACATGCTGTTATTCGATATGCAGGTTTAAGTTTGAACGAACTTTATCACAACTCAAAATATTTCACTTCTGTTATTTTCAATTATTGAGTTATAATTTTACTTTTATAAGTAAGAAGTATCTCACAAATGCAGAGCTATATCACGCCTGACCTTTGGTGTTGCAATTATTTTGTTCTGTATCAGCTCTTATATATTTTGTCTGTTATTTTTTTTGTCTTCGTTAGTGATGTTTGTGGATTAGATTTGTTCTTGTTAAGGTTTGAATAACTAAGGTTATTTCAAAAAACATTCCAAAATATTAACATGGTACTGTTTGAGGGTTAGAGAAGTAACACGTATTGTGGATTTTAATTGGTTATGTCTAAGAGTAAGACAATGACATTAATCGATCTGCTACCAAACAGATCCTTTAAAAACATATTTGCCTCACTTGCAGTGTGACGGTGCCGTTAACACCTGAAGTCACTCTGTTTTTTTAGAGTTCACAAAGTTAGTGCTTTAGTTTTTTGTGTTGTATATGTAGTGGTTGTGTGTTTTGTGGGCATGTAGTGTGTTCGGTCTTTTATTGTTCTTGATTTTGCCTGGTCTCTGGACTTTGATTTATGTAATCTTGTGCTTTGTTCCTTCGGTATTCTATTTTTTTATTTTATAAATGTTTGATTTTTTTCTGCACCAAAGAGACATACGTTATCAAAAAAGCAATTTGCTAAAATGTTATGCATGCAGTTTCAATGTTTTTTTTAGTTCATTCCTGCTAAATATATTGAAACACTTTCCGCAATTGAATATTTTGTGTGCAAACAATACAACTTTATTGTTTATACATTTTACCATAATAGAAAATTATGTATTACAAGGAAAGACTAATTGATAACGGATATTTGTTAGCTGTATTTTTATATTCTTTCCAATAAAATTATGAAATTAGTTTGATACCAGATTGCATAACTGTAGCTCAAGAGACACGTGGACACTGGTCGTACTAGAATGATACGCAATAATTAGATCTGGATATTCGGAAATATTTGTCATTTGAATTCCCAAGTTAAATAAACAGGAACCAAAAGATCATAATCACATAGATAACGAGTTGTTGTGTAATCACATTTGCAGTGATAGTTGATTGATGTGATTCAGGGGAGAATACTCCTAACTCAATAAGGTAGCATCTTAATCAGATGATCTTGACAGAGATAAGTGATGGTTTAAACAGATATAAAACAACAACAAAACGATATAAATAGTTATAGTGTCAACAATTTTTACATAATTAAACAATTTTAAAAAATACAAGGTAACAAAGTATTGAATTTTACAGGAGGTAGTTCGACATCTTAATCCTAGAATCAATACGTTGACAAAAAAAAATAATAAAAAATAAAAAAAAAATAAATTAAAAAAAATATAATAAAAAGAACAATCAAACAAAGAAAAATAAAAGAAAAAATATCTAGAAGCCGAAAGCGAACAAAAAGCTAATATTTTCATATTAACGACAAACGACAGCTGGCCTGATAAACGTAGACAGAAACACAGGGGTGCAAAACGGGGACACTGAACCTACGTATATACAACTCGATATCACTGGAATTTTGAAATAATTAGAAGAATCGTCAATATTGTTCTATAAATCAACGTATTTAGAAGAAAAAATAACAACAATTTTTTAACATTACTCAGTTAAATGTAACATCGGCTTGAAATGGAAATTTTGTGCAATTAATTATTCTTTCCTCTTCAAAATATTAGCATTTAAGATTCGCAAGTTTTGGTAATAAAGTAAAAATTCTAACCGTTTTGAGACGTAACCTTGTAGACACAACCAGTCACTCTCCCGACTCCTGTGTTGGTTTCTTTTAACTGATATTGTATATATTAGACGATTGATTTGTAATGGGTTTAACGTCACTTTCAGCAGTATTTCAGCTATCTTAAGACGCTCAGTGGTGAAGGAAGCCTGAGTGCCCGGAGGGAACCAACGACCTCGGGCAATTAACTGACATACCATATCACTTACGATTGTATGTCGAGTGCACCCTTATTGTAATGTACAAAGTGGGGCGCGATTTAACATCGCAGTGGTGAAAGACTACAATGGTTGTATAGGTAGTAGAACCCTAACCACTGGGCTACCCAGGCCCCCATATTAGACGAAAAAAATTATTAGTAAGAAGTATCGGTAAGCTGTGCTTTATATTCTTTCCAATTATAAAATCCCTTTGATACCAGATTGCACAACGGTGCCTCAGGAGACACCTGCATACAAAGATTAGATCTGGATATTCATTGCAATATATTTGATTTTTGAATTCCAAAGAAAAAAGAAGAAACACAATACCCTGATCATAAACAACGGGATCTTTTACTAATCACATTTTCCGTGACAGTTAATTGATGTTATTCAGGGAAGCAAACTTCTAACTTAATATCAAAGCAGTATAATCAGATATAAAGAACAAAATAAAACAATGACAATGATTTATAAAATGTGAGGTGCCAATATACTGAATATGGGTATTGTGGCAACAATATATAAAATCAATACATTTGAAGCCCTAAATAAAATATTTTGGAGGCGTTAGAAAACAAATAGCATAAAGCACCCAATATATACGACATGCGGCACATTGATTTACAGCCATAAAGACAAACACACTAGATAATATTCAGACAGGAGATGGAACATTAATTTCAGCAATTTTGTATCGATTGGACCAATAAAAAGTAAAAACAGGAAATTCGGACTTGCAGTACCTTACGTAAGTAAACTGCATTCTGTTGGGTTAATAGTCATAATTATTTTTGGCAAATACCCCCACATTGAGACGCTTGGCGTGGTGTTTGTTCCGCAGTCATCTGTGCGTTTTGATGATAGAGACATTCAGTGTAATCAAACGGTGTAATCATTGTTACAGGCCTCATGTTGACTTCAAGAACAACAATGAAAACGTTGTTCCAATGCTTGGTTTAATCGTGAGTTTAAAGCAACTTTGTCTCATATGCATTTACTCCATATCCTTTCATTGTTAATATCATGAACGTCTGGATATTTGCCAAAATACAAAACTTGGGTGAAAATTTCACTTGCCTTTCAGGTTCAAGAAATATTATCGCCAAGGGGCTTGTGTTTTAGGCAAATACACCTCCTGATCATGACATATCTGTTCATAATTAATCATAGAATTTTAATATAACAAGTAACTGATGCATAGTAGAAAGCGGAGTACCAAATACACACATGCAGTCTGGTTTATAACAGAGTTCATATTCTATTTTTTTTTCTTTTTCTTTGAATAGATATCAGTCCCTTGTGGAAAAACATGTTGTTTTTTTCTTACTTAGTACTAATATGAACATTTCTTTCACTGTCTACAAGCTTTGAAAAGCAATTGATTCTGAGTTGCTACCGGACACTACCGAAATGTACAGGGATGTTTGGCGCGCCGTAAAATCGATTAAACCCAACTTTTCTTTTGAAATACCTTTATCAAGTCAGGAACATTGCTGTTGCTGTTGGCAAGTATTCTTTGGTACCTGTTTTGTCTTTTTGTCCTTTAGCTCTTGACAATTGGGTTCAATAATTTTGTTAATACCACCATTTATTGATGCGGTTAGCTGTACTTTAATATCCTTTCCAATACAATTATGTAAAATACGTTTGGTAACGGATTGTGCAATGATCTCTCAAGAGAAAAGTGGACACTGATCGTTACTAAATGATACGCAGACATTAGATCTTGATATTCGAGATAATTTGACATTTGAATTCCCCAGTGGGAAAAGATGAAACAAACACCCTCATTATGTAAAATGTGATTTGTTGTCTCATTACGTTTCCCATGACAGTTGATTGATGTGATTCAGGGGAGAATACTCCTAAATTTATTTGATAGCAGTATAATCAGTTGACCTTGACTGAGAAAAGTGATCGTATCAACTTATTGTGGTAACGAGCTTAATAATGGAGTGAGCAATGATAGTGTCATAAACCATTCTGAAATGTGAAATAACAGAGTACTGATACGAGTTCTGCAGGGGGTCGGTTTCGTCTGAATAAAAGCAATACATTTAGAAACACCGAAATTAAGAGATATCTACCAGAAACTAGAAAATGCAAGCATACAAAGGTATCTTTTATTTCAAAATGCTGCCTACTAAAAACGATTTTTTTTTCAAATTTTCGAATTATTGGAATCAAGTTTATGCATTCTTTAATTTTTTGAAGCAAACTTACTTACTAATGGGAAAAGGATAATTTACAAGGCTGGTAGTTGGCGCAACATTTTCTAAGGCTGGATCTGGCTGTGAGACCTTTGTCTACAGTTACAAAGTCAATTTTGCATTAATGAGAAAAATAAATTATCCCCGGCTTGTGATGAATGCCGACTTTTGATTGAATGATAGCTCGTTGGTACAAAACCCATACACCCGTGTCGTTGTTAAGAACGTTGCTAGCGCAAGTGCCATGGAATTCCTTTGTGCTAATGTCATATATTCTAGTAAGTAGAATTTGGCGCCAAAAATTTGTTACCCTTCAGAAATCACTAAACCAAAATCAAATAGCCTAAAAATTGCCAAGTCTGAGTTTGGTACCTAAGGTACCATCCTTGACATGAAAAGTGGGACATTTAATGCATATTTATAATACTTCTTTAATTGCGCAACACAGATGACGTTGAAATTTCGTACATATTTACTTCCACTGATATGTTTTTTCGGTGCAATAAAAATCATGGCCAGGGGATAAATCCGTTACCTACGTTTCTACCCGTATGCATTGAGATTGTACTACTTTCGGGACTACTGTACAGCCTTCGGCTACGCCTCAGGCTGCACAGAAGAGCCTCAGGGTTGTAGACGGATATAAATGTAGGTAACTGATATTATTTGACTTGAGAAATTGAGAAAAACTGTGGATATATTCATGTAAAGCTACGAATATCTTTTGACATCTTGTTTTGTCAAACATTCCATGGGTTTATTCGATCTGTCAATCATATTTCACATCGATTACAAGTCATCAATCTTATTTTTGGAAATTATTTACGCTGTGAAGACGTCATAATACATGAACGAAAAAGAATTGCATAATTATCGTTAGATGACGTCATGGTTTCCCTCCGGAATGTAATTCCTAATGATCATTTGATCTTCTTTTCAATTAGAATTTCACACATAGTGTAAAACAGACATCACTCTGTAATATGTATTGATAACCACAGACTGATCAATTTCATGATAAAGTCAGGTTCAAAAAGTTTATTTCAATTAAATCAATGGATCTGTACACTGCATATAAATCAAGAACATTTCATAAACGGAAACGGATAGCTCGAATAGAAGTGGTATTTTGCAGACAAACTGCTATTTAAAAGCAATGCGGGATTATATTGCAATGATGACTTAATGCGATGTAATATGGTTTAATCTTTAAGGTTGCACATTGACTTCAATTGTATTCACACTTTTTATCTATAAAGATAATTAATACGAGAAAATGCATATATATTGTAGATGGAAGAAGAAAAATTCTGCGGAGCTCTCACAGTAACCTCGTTATTTTGTTATTTGTTAAATTCTGATATAACTTATCTACAGTACGCAGATGTTGTTTAAAATAAGTAAATACAATCAGAAGCTTACTAAATATTGTTATCTTTTTATTTTCGTGCATTGTAGCTGTCTCACGTCCTTGTTTTGTCTTTGTTTTTATCTGTTACCGTTTCTGCCATGTCTTTGGACTTCGAGTTTTGAAGTCATCGCTTCCCTTGTTCCTTCGGTATTCTACTGCCGTTGTTTCTGCTAGTGGACTTTTAGTTATTTAGGTCCCATGGGTTATTTGTTCTTTATCAGATTTCACACATACTTTAAAATATGTTTTGATTTAATCTCCGCTAAAGAGACATTAGTTGTTGAAATTGTTACCTTCAGGAACTAAACTTAGGGCAAATTCTGTATTTTGTTCAGAAATTGAAGAAAAAAAAAAGATTTATGAAGAATTCGGAAGTCCTTATTCTGATTCGATGTTCATGCAACTTGTTCCGATTAATCAGAATATTTATTTGGGCTGGCTCTATGTAGGCAAGTTCAAGTATACGTTTCTTTGAATGATTCAACGTGTTTTCCTCTTAAGTTCGTGTGTTGTTGTTTAGCGTGATCTTTTCGATATATCATTATATCACCATGTTCTTAAAAATCGTTTCATCTGTTTTGGATGCCGTTAATATTTTGGATATTGATAAACATATAAATGTATGCATTTTATACTTTTTCCTGTTATTTTTAACGGGCAAAATTTATTAGATAACATAATACGGAATATTGTATCAAGGAAGTATATTTTCTAAATGAAATTTTCGACAACTTAAGTTTCTTCAGTGCCAATCACATAAAAAACATTTATTTATTTATTTTCTATAAATAAAAGCATTTTTTAATTTAGATATTGCAGTTTCCAAATTAATTCGGTTTTCGGATCAGTACTGAAGTACTAACTACTGGGTTGATGAATACCCACTAGAAATAACAGCCCACCAGCAGAGTCATCGACCAAGTGGTAATAAAACCAACAGGAGGATCTCAAGGGCCTGTATCGCTCACCTTCAGCATTTCATGTCTGGTCCAAATAGGCAAAATAAATTCAGAGGAGAATATTTTTCAATTAGAGGATTGTGTTTTCCAAATAAGGGACCCATGTTTATCTATGTACCAGTTGACAGTCATTATGGATTTAATTCAAATCTGCTGAACACATTTTTTATTTAATTGGAACACCAAAGGATTATTGTGACCATGTTCAACTCCAATTGGCCTAGTGGTTTTTTAGAAGATCTTAGAAAATGTGCCCATAGGGTCCAATTTTAGATTATGCTTCCCACTATGTATAAACTATGGTTCCAATTGGTCAAGTAGTTTGAGAGGAGAAAATCTTTGAATGTATTTTCCATAGGGTCCAATGTTTATATAACTATTGTCTCCACTGGTGGTTGTCATGTTTGAGGTATAAATCTGAAAAACCTTTTTGGAGGGGACCAAATAAGGACTACTGTGTCCAAATTTTGTTCCAACTGGCAAAGTAGTTCAGAGGGGAAGATCGTATTTGAAAATGGCAGTCAACGAACAATTTACAATCCCGGTTTTGAAGTCGCAACATCAATATCTATTTGGAAACCAAATTTGATTGCAATCAGACAATGTTAATTTTCCCGCCTTCTTTGGTGGCCATTTTGAAAATAGCAGTCAACAAACAATTTTCAACACCCATTTTGAAGTCGCAACATCAATATCTTTTTGGAAACCCAATTTCATTGAAATTGGACAATGCTGAATTTTCCCGCCTTTTTTGGCGGCTATTTTGAAAATGGCGGTCAACGAACAATTTCCAACACCAGTTTTGAAATCAGCACATCATAGCAAACATCTTATCGATTTAGAATTCACCTTTATCTTCAATAGTTTTGGAAAGAAGAGACGGAAAATATGAAAATTTTGAAAATTCTGTGAGAAAGGGCAATAACTCCTACAAAGATTTCTGGATTTTCTTCAAAATTTAAGGATGGGTAGATCTTATTATGCTGAACATTTTTTTTTCTATTTACATTTGACCTCTATCAGTTACACGTTTTGAAGAAAAAATAAAAAATACAAAAATTTTGAAAATTTTACGGAAAAAGGGCAATAACTCCAACACGGGTCGTAAGATTTTCTTTAAAATTTATCTATAGGTAGATCATCATTTCTAACTCCTGTCAGATTTTGATATCTTTGACTTTTTTTGAGTTATTGGCCAAAAACTGCAATTTACTCCTATGTTCTGTTTTTAGCAACGGCGGCCATGTTGTTTAACCTTCGGACACAAAAAAAACACAATTTTGAGAAACTATAACCTGGTGATGATTTATGCCAAGTTTGGTTTAATTTCACCCTGTGGTTTCAGAGGAGAAGATTTTTGAATAAGTTTACGACGGACGCTGGACGCCAGACGGACGGACGACGGACGCAAAGTGATGGTAATAGCTCACCCTGGCAATAGCCAGGCGAGCTAAAAATACCGAAGTTACTGTGAATTTAATTTCTGCATATAACAATTTCGACAACACTTAATTATGTCTCTTTAGTCCAGATCACATCTAAATGTCCTTCTGCAGAAATTAAATTAACCACCGACATTGTTGTTTTTTGTATAATAGATTTTCAAAAAGCATTATCGATATATAAGAAACTAATTCAAATCATTGAAGGACTGCAAAAAGGCATCCGCGTCCAAAGTTTTGTTTCACCATTGGAATGTAAATTTCTTTTCCATTTTCGGCTTATTGATGTTTCAATCTGTATGACTGAACAATGCAATGGGAATATCAACTTATTTAGACGAAGATAAATGACAAAATTCTAGGAAGTATACCATATTTTAATTTCTTTTTCGCGGAAAACTAAAACACATTATTTTTAAAAATCTAGCAGACAATCGATGGCAAACAGTAACCACTTAACTTAATGACAAAAAGCCACATTTACTTTGCCTTTGTCGACTAATTGAATTCAACACTGTTAATTTACTTTAAAACCAATTCACACAACATGCAGTCTTTTTATTTGATAAGTTGACATGGATTTTGTTATGAAAACAGAAAAATACGTTTTATATCCTTGATAGTTTATGGCATGCATTATGAATATATAAAAATGACAGCATGTTCTCTGCGGTCTTTGGGATATACTGGCACTACTAATATCTCGAATCTAAATTTATTAGCACAGTTTACAATTTATTTACTTTGAAATTAAATACGAATGAATTGAAACGATAACAAAACATCGTAAGAGGCTCTCGCACCATTATACGAATAAAAGGGTCAGTTTTAATCAATGTTCAATGTGCTTTTTGGTCAATTGTTTTCTTTCAGTCATTAAAGTTGTTCCTGTGTTCGTATTGTTTCTATTCTATTAACCTGTTTGGACGGGCTGCAAATTGATAGGGCATTTAGGGTAATCGCTTGGCGTGTACCATGAACAAATAGAACAATAGATCTGTTACAGAGTATTTTATTACAATCCGTACCAAGTATGTCAAGATTGAAAAATCCTAAATTCTAATATGGCTTCCTGGATTAGCTTTGTAAATAGAGTCATATTATAATACCAATATAACACTCTTAGCACATGCGCAAAAGATGCATAGTTTCTGTTGCATATTTTGAATCTATTTTTCATTTTAACTGTCAAAATCTACCATCCACTAACAAATTTTTAATTGAATTTGTTTCCGTAATTCAATATGGATTTTTTTTTCTACTTGAAAAGGCAGTGTTTGGGACAAACTGTAATTTTTCCTACTTGTGACGTTACAAATAAAATCGTAATGTCCGGTTCGTAAGAAGCGTATGTTGGAAAGTTTGAATGGCGATTAAGAGGACTTGAGGCATTTTCTACAGATAAAATAGCAATTAAATCAAACAAAAGTCAGTTCTTATTACACTTGTAAAAAAATTTTTGTCAGCGAGTTTATCAAAATCAAAATGTTACGTAACCATTAGGTAGTTGCTGCTCGCTTAGATATAAAATGGGTGAAATTTCCAGATTGGAATGGAAATAAATCATAACCACCAAATACAATATCGTCATTTTAACATGGGCTTTCGTTGTTTTTGCATATTTTACCCCTCGATAACGCTCGGGATAAAATATGTGCAATAACAACTCAAGCCCATGTTATAATGACAATATAGTATGGCGGCCATATTTTATTTCTTAATAATAAAGCTGTATTTTACTTTATGTGACAGTTACAAGTGAGACGAGATAGTATCTTGAAAGTGAATTTTAAATGATGATTTTCGAGATAGCCTGATAGTTTGTACTGATTTGTCAGTTTAGACGACTACTAATGTAGAAATAAAAACTAAACTACGGCAATAGGGCTGTTACTCCCCGAGAATATTAAACCAAACCAGATGCAAATACTTCCGTGATGGCCCGTAAACAGATTTTATTTGGAAACTAGCAACATTTAAATGTAAGAACATTTTGTTTAAAACTAAGGAAAATCTCTCCCTTGCATCCTTTTGCAAAGCTCTGTCCTTAGCTGATTCTGGCTTTCCATTTAGGAAAAATGAAAGGATATGGAGTGAATGTACATGTGACAAAAACACAGACATAGAAAACTCCAGTTTATCAAGGAGAGGGCTTTTATTCCTGTCTACATCTAGATCATATTTGGTTACTTGTTCTCGATCAGTTTTTAAACATCTTTGAGTTGATTGTATTCAAAATGTTTCGATCTTATCTGTACTGATGAGACATGTGTTGTCGAAATGGTCATATACAGAAACTAAATTTACAGTAACTTCGATATTGTTATTTGTTTCCACTAGGTCGATGCCTCTGCTGGTGGCCTATTAGTCTCTGAGGGTATTCACCAGCCCAGGAGTCAGTTCGTTTGTGCTGAACCGAAAGCCGATTTTATTTTGAAAGTGGCAATATCTAATTTTTTTAAAAATATTGATGAAAACTAAGGAGTATCTCTCTCATGCATAGCTTTGTCCTCAGCTGATTTTGGCTTTCAATTAAGATCATATTTGGTTATTTGTTCTCGATCATTTTTTCTAAAAATCTTTCAGTTGATGGTTTTCCAAATGTTTCGACCTTATCAGCACTGATGAGACACGGCCATATGCAGAAACTAAATTTACAGTAACTTCGGTATTTTGTTATTTGGCTTTTCTAGTTACCGGTAGATCCTTTTCGTAACTTGCTCTTTGTCACTTTTCAAATATATTTCGGATTATTGATTTCCAAATGTTTTGATTTCGATCTGTATTGAAGAGACAAAAGTTGTCGAAATGGCCATATGTAGACATGCTTGCAATAACAATGATATTTGAGAAATGTCCAGTTTTCAAGAAAATAACCAGATAGTACAGCAGTAACGCCTATCGGGAAATGCATAAAATTAAGGTGGATTTTATGAAGTGTTCCATATTTTTCTACATTAATTAAAAAGCTAAATGTGTTCTCCCCTTTGGGTCGTTGTGTCTTTGAAAAAAATAAAAGTGACAACAAAAGTCCGAATCGATCAAAGGAAGAGACCAGTAAGGAAAATCCGTATAACATTCGACTCAATCAGGGGAACACAATCCGACACAGAACATTTTTGGCAAGCCGTCATATTCCTGACTTGGAACGGGCATTTTATAAATAAAATGGTGGGTTGAACCAGGTTTATTGATGCATCAACCTCCCGCTTATATGACGACTAACTATAGCCTCAGTGTGCCAAGATTGTGTTAAATGTCAAAGCCATAATATTGTCAGGGCGCACTACACTATTTCAATACGCCAATGCCTGACAGACCTCGAAAATAGCACCACAAAAAACAGTGCCCCTCCATCTGTATTGACTCTAGCCAACTGACAGATGTTATAATCAGCAAAATCATAGAATATTTCCAGGTGAACGACGGAGAGCAAAGAACAGCTGAAAAAAACATGACTAAGTTGCACAACAAGCTAGAACGGATCGAATGAAATACGACCAAACACCGAAAATTCTCTGTTGCGACCATGCACAAAACCAACCGGAACGCCTCAATTCAATTTCATTCCCCGTTTCCCTTCTTTTTTCTTTTTTCTTTATTTATACGTCAAAGTTACAAACGTCATAAAGAAGTCTTTGATTATACATTATTACCAAACTTTGTTCCTTAAGCTATTATGATCCTAATTTCTTAGGTGTTTGATGAACTTTGACCCTGGATCAGTTCCTTATTCATATAACGTCTGCAATCAATACCTTACCAATCAAATACTGACACCAAAGTAGCAAATCACAGAAGTGCAGACTAGAAGGTCGAACAAACTGTCATCTTTATTAGTACGAAATCTGATTTCTTTGGTCAAAACAGAACCAATCTGTTTCATAACGGAAATTGATTTCATATAAATATCATGTATAAGGAATTTACATTCTCCGATGCCAAGATCTCCATTTCGCACGGATTTTATCACCATTTATTATATTTATCTGATAAGCCTTTTCTTCTATACATTATATTTTCTAAGCAAACTAGTTTTCCTGTAATAACTATTTTTGAACCATCAATCTTTGATGAAATCTGACTCGTGCATTCATTACTGAATGGTGTATAATAGATTTATGTTTTTTCCTTGCTAAAATAGACATACTCGTTACAAATTAAAAAGAGACATGAAAAAATTAGGCTATAATTGCTTTCAAATCTCTTTAAGGACAGTTATTGCGTAAATTTTTCATTGAAACAACTATTTATACTTTTTACATTGTGTCAGAACTGAAACAGATATGAAATTTACAATCTTACTTGCTGAAGAGGGAAAAAATGACATCTCTATCACCATAAATGCTTACCATTGGCTGATTAGGTTAAAACATTGTTTTGTGATCTTCCTTAAGAGCATGATCGATATCTTATTTGAATGTTTCTTTCTCATTTTTACACCCTCAGCTTCATATATTGGCAGAGTCAAATATATCCGTCCGTTAGTTCGTAAGTCCCCAACTGTTTGGTGACAACTCCTTCTAAACCACTTGTACATATTGCCATTGTGCAACAACTATTTGAAAATTTGATTGGATTGTTTTACTATTTTTTCGATTTTATTATTTCTGGAATCAAATCAACCAATATCGGGGATATGAAATAAAAGGGATAACAGCAAATATCTACAATGACTGAAAATTATAATAACATACCACAATCTGCCAGGGAAAAACACAAGAAAAACACAAATAAGACCAAAGACAGCGATAGGACCTTGGTTCAGACGGACTTGGTACCGGTACTAGTGGGTTCTGAGTGTACTTCTACACAGTTTGGAAATACGGATTAAAACAGCTATAAGGCTTGTTATTAAGTTTATTCCAATTCGTTTTTAGATTGGATATTCAAAGTTCTTTCTTGAGTGCAACAAGTAGACTATGTAGGCTTTTCGATAAAATTAATTGGAATCAGCTTACCGAATAAGTAGAAAACATGTTCTGTTATTTTTGTCCTGTTTTCACGTTTCCTGAAGGATGGGAAAATGCGTTTCTCCCATTCTCAGCAGTTGGTTAAATGTACACGCGACTTTTTAACCAACGGGCGTTGATTAAATTTGCGCGAAGGATTTGCCGCAATATTAGAGAGAAAAAAAATCTTATTCAGTGAGATCGCGAGTTAAAAATATTTTTTCCATTCCCGATAGTAAAGTTTTGATTTTAACTTGCTCGCTTAAGCTTGCATGTCGACAATTGGAATTATTATTTCGAGTCAAGAAATATTTTTTACTTACTCCTCAATGACGGAGAAACTATTTTCCTCCTATCTAGAGAGAATTTTGTACTCGGCCACTGATTAGTTTAACTTCATTTATGATGTCAAATTTTTTGCAGTCTTAAAATTTTACCACTGTGACGCCATCAAAAAAGGAGACCATGCCTGATGACGTCACGTTTAAATAACACGTTTATTTCGGATCAGAAGAATAGGGGTCATTTGTTGGTCAAGTATTGCCATAAAATCATTAGAGAAACAGTTCCACAACTTTGTCTCGTGAAAAACGACATTTTTCTCTCGATCATTAAATTTTCAAATATTTAAATCACTCGCAAGCCTGGCGTTTAAAATTTGAAATTTACCCATCTCTAGTGTAGAAATATCATTTCTCACTCTGTATAGATATCCTTGCTTTATGCTACAAACTTTGCACGATTATTGCGGTTCTGAACTTTGCAAATGCAGTCGTATGCCCATAAGTGGATAAAATGCGGAAGTTAAAAAATATGTCGTTTCCAATTTTTGTCCTACGATGTTTTTTTTTGTGGGAATTGTTATCATTTTCAACTCAAACTTGCAGGAACACAGATATCGTGAAATGGTCGATACGTTCACCGGATGCTTTCTCCCTTTGTTACAGCTCCTAAAACGTGTGTCCTTCCTCAGAGAGCTCATTTTTGTATAATCACGAAATGGAAATATACTCCCCCAAATCAGTTCTTAAAGACGCTGAAGTAATTGCATTTATTTTTTAGCTTCTCAAGTACGTAAATATTCGTCATAGCTTTCTAATTACGTTTTAATAATTCAGCATGTCGAAAAACATTTGATAGTATAATAAAAACGATTAAATCATCATTTTACTCGAAACAACAATGCAAAGCTAATTATATAGTTAAAAAATAGATCCATTACTCCTGATATTATATTGATTCTTGTAGTGTGCACAACTAAAATTTATTTAACAGTTTGGTCTGACTACCGAAGTCTTTAAATTAAAACAATAACTGACAACGTGCCGAAGTATTCCGCTTGGAAAGGATAAACTCATGATTTGTGGTTTTACATGCATTCTTTTTAATTTTTTTTTTATCTTCTGAGTCATCACAAGGTATTGATTCATTCTGCATTAGGAAGTTTTCATAAATCTTTGATTGAAACAAAAACAGATGATTACGGAAGTAACATGCTTAATGACAAGTTAAACCATTAAGATGAAGGCATACGTTAACTGGTAACGTAATAAATCAAATCATAAAGATCAAATTGGAGGGCAAAATAATTTCAACCACAGGTTTGACAATCCTCGACAAAGCCGCTGTTACACGTACGACACTTGCACGGTTGTTGTTGAAGTACGTTAATTTGTTTTTTTTTAGCCCTATAGCCCTTTTTGCTGCTGAAAATGGTGATAGTCTTTCCTAATGAGGCGTCGTTGCAAATTGTGCACGTCTTGTTTATTTTAAACCCTCTGGGGTACTTAAATCGTAAACAGTAGTTGCTTTTCTAAAAAAAAATAATAGATGAAATAAACACTGATTATTAAAATATAAAATTATTGAACAATAATGGAAGCTGCTGATTCTGTACATTACAGACACGTACATTATTTGAGGTCGACATGGACAAACACTGAGAGCAATAAAAATGTGGAATTTTTTAGTTCTAAATATTCAGTTGATGAATTTTAATATATTTATCAAGAGAATGAAACATGAAGAAAATTTTACCCCTATGGAATTGTATTCTATCTAATTTTTGGCAATATAAACGATTACACATACTTTCCTGTCACACTTTATTTGGACCATGTCCTTTTCTAGCTCATCTGGCTATGCCAGGGTGAGCTTTTGCCATCACTTGGCGTCCGTCGTAAACTTTTCTTTAAAAATCTTCTCCTCTGAAACTACTGGGCCAATTAAATTCAAACAGTCATCACCAGGGTATGTAGTTTAAAAATGTGTTCGGTTAGTCGGAGGACCAAACAACATGCCGCCTGTTACTAAAAATAAAACATAGGAGGTAAATGGTAAATTGCTTTTTTGGCAAATAACTTCAAAACCATTGCAGATATCAAAAATCTTACATATCCTAATATTGTTCGGAATGCCAAGATCTATCTGCTCTGCAATTTTGAAGAAAATCGGAAAATCCGTCTGAGAGTTATAGCCCTTTTTCCGTAAATTTTTCAAAATTTGCGCATATTTTATTTTTTTTTTCAAAAACTGTAACAGATAGAGGTAAAGTGTGAAATACAAAATATACCGATATTGCATAGCAAAACTGTTAATTTCGTTATGCTGTACACGTGTTTCAAGGAGTTACCTCTCATCAGCAGCATTAATATCAAATAATATGGAAAGCCATAATCCAAAAGTGAATTCAGCATATCAAGATCTACATACTCTGAAATTTTGAAGAAAATTCAAAGGGTTGTGTATGATTTATTGACCATTTTTCACTTTTTCCCCCAATGCCACATGGTTTATTGGTTATTTCCCTTTAAATTCTGAGTTCAAATATTGTTTGGTTAACTTTTCTCTTTTAAGCTTTAGAAAAATTTACTGCTATCACTTCATTAAAAAATATTTGTTCCATAATTAAGAGCAAAAAAAGTGTTTTGTACAGATTTCTACATTTTTTGCAAAAATACTTTCTTAATCTTTACCTTATATCATGTCACAATGATTTTCCTATATAAATGTATTGTGTCTCACAGGGACATTCATGTTTTTAATCTCTGCAAAATTAATTGACATGAATGTTGATGCAGTTTCTCAGCTTCATAGACTGGATAATGTTTTTAGTAAATAAAGCCTTTAGTGAGCAGTTGATGTAATTGACCTTGAGAATCACTGAATGGATTTAAACAGCACTTGGCATTCATGATGCTTATGAGGTGCTGACTTAATTGACTTTGGTGCCTATATGTCATCCAACATGGCCATCTGCAGGGAACTTAATTTATTACTCGTCTGTATGGAAAGAGCATACAAAGTATTTTTTATCTGAAACAACTTGGCTAGTTAGAATAAAACTTAATCACAATGTATCTTAGATGGTCCCCATCAAAACAGATGTCCTTCAAGTCTGCACCTTATGCAAATTGGCTACCAATGGGAAACATAGTTTAATATAGGAGTACATTCAAAGATCTTCTTCTTTAAAACCAATTTTCCAGTTGGAAATAAACTTTGGCACAACACTTAATTTTCTTTAAAAATGTGTTCTGAAGATCCATCCCTTATCCAAGAAGGCATGCAATAGGGAGAATAGTTAATGAAAGTTAGATCATATAACATAAATGTTTATTTACATAGTTTGAAAATGAGACCCTTTAACAGTTAGGTTTATTTGAAGTTATGTATTGGCCATGGTCCAGGTGAGCGATACAGGCTCTTGAGAGCCTCTTGTTTCTCCTAGTCTGACTTGTTGTCATAGTAAAGAGATAATTATGAGCTTATAAAATAAAATAAATAAATTTAAACT
>MJUU01015182.1:249748-260114 GCA_002080025.1 Modiolus philippinarum | reverse complement strand
CCCTGCTTTGTTGTCATCTATGGCAACACCGCCTGCACTATTATCATTCATATTAAATAAAGCTGTATGCAACACTATTATCTATAATTAAGTTATCTGTTATCTACAGTCCACTCGCGCTCCCCATACAATATTGACTGTGAGATAAAAATGGAGTGAGCAATTAAGCAAAAACAGTACATTATTTGAATACTCAGGGTGGTCAATCGTAGATTTGATGGTCAAATGCAGGTGCGGATCCAGACAATTTGAAAAGGGGGATTCCGATTAGAAAATAAAAGAAAATTTCGCCGATCAGAGCGAGGCGGGAAAATTTTTGGGGTTTTTCTTAGTTAAACATCAGGATAGTCATTAAAAATACATGATTGTCCAGAAAAGGGGGGGTTCCAACCCCCGGAGCCCCCCTTTGGATCCGCCAATGAAATCAAGATTGACACCCTCGGGTATTCAAATAATGTTATACTGATATTGCGGTTTTAATGCAATTAAACGATTTCGTGTCCTATTTTTGACTTTTGTATTTGTAACTATATTAGGAACCAAAATAAACTATTACTATAATAATCTATGTTTTTTTTATTTCGCTGCATAATTCCACCTCTTGACACGTGTTTGCATGTTCGGATCAAATATCATAATGTTTAAAGAAATATAAATTCTTGACATCACAAAGCTTGAAAGTGTAAGGAAATCAGATAGAGAACACTGGAATATACAGGACTACTTCCATAAACAATTCACTCTATTCAGTTTCTTTTAATTTTCTTTCTTCTGAGGTATTGACCCGACCTATTAAAATTGTATAGAACTCCGTTCAACGGAAATAAAATTGTTTTTAAAATCTTCATGGGTGACAAGAAAACTCACGCAATGAATTGTAAATTTAATTGTAGCAAGATTAATGTAAAATTACTTCGGTAACCATTGTACTCCATTTTCTTAACCTTAATTACAATTGATTTCTAATAGTTAATAGAAATGTCAAGATAATTCATACATTTTTTCTTCTATTTTAGAAACGAATCATTTCATATTTGTCATTTTTTAAGATTCAATTTTGCTATCCGTCTTGGGTTGCCCTTTTCAGTTGGTTTTAAATGTGATTACTTTTTCAGTTCAGTTGAAAATTACGAGAAGCATCTTTAAACTTTGACTATTCCTTAACATTTAGAAAACTGCAAGCAAATATTTAGTGCAGTATTTTAACACTTCTGGAAATCTTATCAAAGATTTCACTACATATTGACCTGTCCAGTCGAATGTTGAATATTTTTTTCACTTTGTGCAATTTAAAAAATACTAAACACCTATACATTTCGAAATAAATATGACAAAGAATTTGGTCAATATTTTTAAACTTTACTGCATCTTGCCCCTGAGAAAGACTGTCTGGTCGAAAATTTGCCAAATATTTCAAGCTTTTTCTACATATTGACCTAACCAAGTCGAAATTTTTTGTCTTTTAATTAAACTTTAACGACATGGTCACCTGTTGGAAGACTGTCCTGTCGAAAAATTGGCCCAGTATTTTTATTCTGTTTAATGCAGACGGAAAATTGTGTGCAGCATTTAAAAAAAAATTACTAGTACTCCTAAACGGTGCATTCGAAAATATCGTGCAGTATTTTAAAATTGTTACTACACCTTAACCTTGAGAAAATTTGTGCAGTTGAAAATTTGGTCCAATATTTTTAAAATTTACTACATCATGACTTTGAAAAAGACAGTCTAGTCGAAAATGTGTTCAAATATTTTTACTATGTCTAGGCCTTCCCAGTCGAAAATTATGTTCACAATTTTAAAGTTGTTCCTTATCTTGACCTTGAGGAAGACTTTCAGTCGACAAATTGGTTCATTATTTTGAATAATTTTAGTGCGATTCTTTTTTACAGTCGTTGGCAATTTCATACAGTATATATATAGAATTTTACTATTCCAAAAGGAAACGATACATTTGTTCACTATTGAAGGCCTAATGATCACTATAAGATGAAGAACAAAAATAAAAGCGTTGTTATACCAAGTATTTGTAGAGACTTTGTCTCATCTACATTTTCCCACCTTTTATTTCGTTCCTTGGCAAGGGGTGCAATTTAAAGTTAAAGACTCTATCAGATGACTACATACCAAAGTTACTGTGAATTTAAATTCTGCATATGCGCATTTCGACAAGCTATGTCTCTTCAGTGCAGATAAAATCTAAACGTTTGGAAGACCATAAACTCAAAAATGTTTAAAACTGCAAAATGTTTAATTTGATTTTCCTGTTCGTACCGTAGACAGGAAGAAAAAATGAAAATATTACGAATCAGATATAAATACATATTGTCATCATCTAAACATGAATGCAGAAGTCAGAATACACATCATAAAAGTGTAAAAAAAAAGAAGCATATAGATTCAATATAAATTTAAAACGTCAAATAAATTCCCATTTATAATTAATACAGAAAGTAAAATAAAATAAAACAAAGTTATCAATACAATAAACATTTAAAAGAAATGGAGTAAATGAACATGAGACCAATCAATGGAACAATGCTTCATATTGAAGTCACCATGAGGCCTTAAACAATAAACGTTGCTCATTTCAAGACGGCCCTAGCACCGGTTTGAGTGGAATTCATTGCTAAATGTACAAAAAGCTATGTCCATTTTGACTAGTCATTGATGTTTGATCGTCAACAAACATAATTTAAACTGGCAGAGTGCTCTTAAAATCATGGCCAACCGTTGCCCAACAACTGCACGAATGTCCCCAGCTAGTGGACAATACCAATATAAAGACAAAACAGGGTCATCAAGTCGATTGTAAGAAAACTGGGCATTATAAAATAGTGAGATGTGGGATCTATAAACAGGTGGTCAGAATAAGGCCTTCAAGAATAAGCTTTGCTCATACTTCATAGTAAGTTTAAGACGACCTCCCAGCACTGCTTGGAATGGAATTTTTTTTTACAACAATACCAAGTTTGAAGAATAGATTAAGGATTACTTCAAATGAGACAGGAATAACTAAATACCGAAGTTGCTCATACTTCATAGTAAGTTTAAGACGACCTCCCAGCACTGCTTTGAATGGAATTTTTTTTTACAACAATACCAAGTTTGAAGAATAGATTAAGGATTACTTCAAATGAGACAGGAATAACTAAATACCGAAGTTACTGTGAATTTATTTTCTGCATATGTGCATTTCGACAACTTATATTTATTCAGTGCAGATAAAATCTAAACGTTTGGAAGACCAAAAACTCAAAGATGACACATTTGATCCAACTGTTATTCCATTGTCTGTTACTTTTACAATTTTTAACTTAAATAATTGCAATTTTAATATATATCTGAAATTAATGTATTTTTGAGAACTTCGTTTCTAAACTTATTTGCATTAATAAAAACGTTTAGAACACCTGACAAAAAGTGAAAGATTCTTCAGATAGTTTTTTTACAAATGTAAAATTGTCTTTGTTTGAATTGAAATCAAGCCAAATAGTAATTTTTTGGGTGATTCAGCAAATATGTTAAGTATTATCAATTTTCTGTTTACACGTCTGCAAAAATTTTACATGACGTAAAATGTATCTATTTCTGTCAGTCTTCTAGAAAATGTGAAAATTGAGCTGAAAATTATCAAATTATACAATATTAGCATTTTGTGTGGTAATATCAATTTGCCAATCAAATTATAGTATTTTGTTTGTTGTGTCCGTCAATAGAATAAAAAACCAATAATATGGTATATTACGATGACATCCAGAGACATAAAACACATGATAAAAAAAAGAAATGTCTCATTTGTGCATTTTTGTAAAATTAGATTTTGATAATGATTTAAGTGGAGAAGTAGATTTTGTTGTACATTTGGGAATATACTTACCAGTCAGTCTATTAGATTCTAAATACTTATTGTCTAATGAGAAGTGATTATTTTCTTATCAATGCTGAATGAGGGAAATATAATGACCACCAAATTTGATGTTTCATTAAACTGACGGAAGGAAAAAAATCTATAAAAAAATCCACAAAACAAAACCTCTTCCGGGATAAATATGGTTTCTTTGGTAAACGACCTTTACTGTTAAGAAAGCGTGAAGCTATCAGGTAGAAATATCCTTTCCAATTGTTTGGACGTCACTTTTGTTACCATTATAACCCCATAAATAATTTGAAGTCAAAGTTAAAGTCTCTACTTGCAATAGCAAGTTTTAATTTCCTTGTCTGATTGTGGTTTTTTGCGCAAGACTATTTCTTATATTCAACCAAAATTAAAGATAGGGACATCTGAATTTTTTTTTTGGAGAATTTCTGCGGCTTTTACGTATACCAAGTTTCACTCCATGAAAAAGACAAAATTTCACACACTATGAAACGCAAGTCTTATTTTTAATAGTTCTCCTATGAGAACCTATTCAGTCTTTAAGATAAACAAATAAAAGATGTGGAGTAAATGCACATGAGACAAAGTCTCTATAAATACATGGTAGTACCAGACATTGAAAAAACGCTTTTGGTGTTGTTCATCATCATGTAGGGTAAATTTTGTATTATTTTTGACGTTTTTAATTGAATATTTCTAAATTTGAGTTAAATCTACGTTTAAAAATCCACAAGGGAATATTTGGGATAAATCTGAAGACATCGATTTCCTAATGAATCGTAAATTGTAAGAACCTTTTCATGCCGTAAAATATGATGATCAAACTTAACTTGCCATTCTTTAGAGCATATCAGTATTTTTGGAGTATATAATGGCTACAATTCTGACTTCCAACAACATTTAAGACAACTTCACTCGAGCCTGTCTTCAATTTGCAGTGAAATGTTAGATAAAAGTGAATATGCACCTGAATGGTTTATCACTAGAGGAATTATTTTCGCAACTTGAATATTACTTGCTATCGGCTCTTAATTGTTATCTTATAAAATAATCATAATTATTCTCCAAGGATAGAAGACTGTTAGATTCAATTCGGTAATTTTGTTATTACCTTCATTTATAGGTAAATGACTGCAGTAAAACCCAAGGTCCTGTGTTTTGTTGTTAATATAATTTTGAAACTCCGTGTCTAGCAATCTACTTACTGGTTATGTACCATTGCAACTAATGTTTCCGAAAACCCCTGTTGTTACACTCTGATGATCATATTTTTACTTTCCAATTACTGTATACGAAAAGCTAAGCATCAAAGACGATGGAATGATAATGTCACAATGAATCATGTTAATCACTATTATGGAGTATTTTATATAGATATTTAATACCGATATATTATCTGGTAATTAGAAAACAGTTATTATATAATTATACAATATAATTTATTACTACAGTACTAATACGGTTTATAATTACAACGTTATAATGACTCGTTTCTATATATTTTACTTAATGCAACCTTAGAATGAGTCAGATGATTATATTTTAAATTTCTGTATTTCAAACATCAGACAGCTTACATATCATTACAATGCAGTACACGTGTACCCAAATGAGTGTTTACTATTCCAAATAAGAGTCTGCGATAGTAGCCATTAAGGTTCTTCATAACAATACGTGCTCCAATTCCTTATTTACGTTGGTAGATTTTACATGAGTACAGACGAAACTATAAAACTTAATAAATTTTTAAGGCTGGCACTGCATAGATATGTAAAATTAAAATAATAATTTCATAATTTCGGAATCTTTTCATAACTGAAAACCTATTACATCATGGTCTTCGTTATCACAAACTAGTTAAAACCTTTACTAAATTTTATCATCGATATAAAAACTTAGTTCATAAATACAATGCAACCTGTAAACATCTAATAAAGGCTGGTATTTCACATCCCTTATTTTACAGTAATGTTTTACATAAGAGTAAAAAATACTTAAACTCGCCTAACAAACTTGTAAAACCTTTAAATCGTCTAATTCATAAGGGTTATAATTACGGTATTGTCATCAAGTCATTAAGTATGGCCTTCTTTGGTATTAACATTGATTTTTTGATAGGGTCTTTGCAATTTAACTAAACACATTCTAAATTTCTAAAATCTGTATTACATGGACACGGGTTATGTATTCCGATATATAAATGAAATCATTATGCTAAACTCCTCACAGGAAGGGATCTTGGTGGAAGCTGTATACTGAGGGTACATAACTTACTTTGTCAGTTGGTGATGGGTCTGAAGCTGGCATGTCAGTTAACTGTTAGTAGTCTCTTGTGATTTCATGTTTTTGTCCGTATATTTAGTTCTTTCAGTTTCATTCAGTCCTGTTGCCAACTGACTTTTACTGTTGTTACGATTGTTTTTTGATTTATCACATTGGCTGTAGGGGAAGGTTTGGATCCAATAAAACTAGTTTAACCCCGCCGCAGCAGGTTTGCGCCTGTCCTAAGTCAGGAATTTATTAAGCCTTTTTGTGTCTTGTCCTTTTTCTAGTTAGTTTACTTTATGTCTATAGGAGTCTAGGATGATGTTTATTTCGCTGGACTTGATTGCTCTTTGTTCAGGGGCCGACTCCGACCTGCCGTTGGGTGTGGGGTTTTCTCATCGTTCATTGAAGATCTTATGGTGGCTTTGAGTTGTTATTACTCCCCTTTGGGTCGTTGTCTCTTTGACACATTCCCCGTTTCCCTTTTTTTCTATTTGTTTTGCTGTGCATTTTTTCTCCGTGTTTGTAAATACCCTAAAATAAACAAGGACATGTAAACAGTTCGAGACGACCCCCCATGTCATACAAGTATATTATGCATTTAAATGACAAAGGTAATAATAACAATACCCATGGGTAATTTCAAACGGATCTTGCAAGATAGTTTTATTTTTGATATCCCGAGGAATAGAAAAAAATGCACCGCGTTTGGCAGGTAAGTTTTAACCTCATTTTCTTGAAATTTAATTTTTGAATAGGTATGTAGTGCCAGCCATAAAATCTCGATTTTTTTTTAGCTCTGCTCTGCTCGTGTGTGAAATCACATCAACATTGTAGCAATTTTGTTGCGTTTGTTACGATGAACCTTAAATTAATTCAGTTCGCTTAATAATGAGCCGTCTGAAGGTTTTCTTTATCAGGTTGGTTTTATTATGGTGATATCTGATTACAGTAAACAATAAAAGGATATGGAGTAAATGCAGATGAGACAAAGTCTCTACAAATACATTGTAAGAACAAGCAAAGGAGAAAAGGTTTTATTGTTGTTCTTCATCTTGAAGTCACCATGAGTTTAATTTTGAGTGTATATTTTGCAATGATTATTTGATTATTACAGCTTCTTAATTATTTGTTTACCATATTTTTTGAAAATTTACTTAAGTTACCCTATTTTCTGTTAATTATTATTAGTTAAAAATACAAAAATTATTAATTATTTGATTGCCCTTAATAATAACGTTAATAATTTTACGCTTTATCTGTTAAAAATCTTTACTAACTTTTTTAGTATTCTATGAAAATATTGTCTTCACATACATAAAAATTTCAAACTTCCGTCATTATAGATGTACAAATAGAACTAAAACGTAACGGCCACTTAAACTAATTATTCACTTAACGGCCACTTAAACTAAATGCTCACTTGTTTTATGCCATAGATCGATAACATTTGTTACCCAAGGAACGATTGGCATTAAAAATTAATAATACTACTTTGAAATTCAGTTTTTATTTTTCATTTAAATCTAATTGATTTTCAACGTTGTTGAAAGAATGTATTTTTTTTCTTGGATTTAAATTATTTGTAAACTCCAACACAGGAAAGGTAAGTCTGGAAAAAACAATAATGAGCTCTAACAACTTTTCAAGAAGAATCTTTATCTCAGTTTGTAAATATAAATAGAAAACATGTTTTTTATACTGCTCACACTGTGAAGAAACTTATAAATGCCGTTATATCTATTGTTCTATAAGCTTTTTTGTAGCATTTACACTGTATATCATGGTATTAATATAGAATTCTCTGATTCACATCTTTATTCAAATGACCAACAACGCATTCCTAGAGATCAAATGTCATTCTCTTTTCGGATCTCTGTTTTATGACCTACAACCCAAATATCTAACCTCAAATCTACATCCATTCTGTAGACTGACTTCTATCGTTTACGTAATAACGGCAGATGTTTTCGAATCGACGTCCTTCTCCCTTGATTATCAAGTCGACATCTACTGTTAAATAACGTCTTTTTCGTGTTCTCAATCAACGTCTTCCTGTTACTTCATAAACAGCGTCGTAGTAGATTTTACTAAATTGAGTCTGTCTAGTGACGCGTTACGCACACAAAACCAGATACTGCTATTTTCAATGGTAAAAATCTTACATTCATCCGCGAAAATATGAATATGAATATAGAATTTTGTTATCGTTACCCTAGAAAATAATTAGGTAAAATGGAATAAAAAAGATAATAGGTAAAATGGAATAAAAAAGATAACAGGAAACACCTTCAATGGCCGAAAAACATAGCCACATGCCAGAAAGTAAATAGGAACTACACAAGAAAAAAACAACGATAGGAACTCGGGACAGCCGGACTTGGTACTGGCACTAGCAAAATCCAGCGGAAGGGTTAAACCGGTTCATGGGTGCCCAAACCTCCCCTTTCTCTGTCCCGTTTCCCTATAGTATAATAAACATACGAATAAAACCCATACAGGTACACTACTAACTCCATGACCACAATCTAGAAAAGAAAAATGGGGGAACAAAACGTAATTTTGAAAGATGGGTCAAGGAGTGCTCGCCGCTAAACTGCCGGCTAGCTCAAGGAGCCTAGTCTGCTGGTAAAACACTGTCGCACTACGGAAGGAAAATCAAATTCAAAACTTAATTTTCTTAATTTCCAGAATTCTGCGTTTGCACCATGTGATTGTTATTTGATTCAAAAGAAGTGAGCAAACTTCGATGTTGCGCAATAAAAGACAACATTTAAGATAAAGGTGTATTGGAATGAAGAATAACATAACCTGAGCCCTATTCCCAAGCTAATCCCACCAAAAACTCATATGAACTCTTACCAATATCATAGCTTAAATCATAACTCTAAATATAACCCTTACATAGTTTTGTCAATATATCTGTAACCCTTTCAAAAGTTAAGACGCATGTTTTATTGGCCGAAAGTAAGATGCCTTCTTTCATACCCCTTTTATAAATATGACATTGTCAATTCAATTCTTCTGGACATTGTATATTTTATATCCATATCAAACGACAGTAGTTTACAAGTTCGTCAAATACTTTTGGTTATGGTCAGAGTAAAACTTAAAAACAGCCTTTTTACTATGAAAGAAAGAAACAAAAGATAATTATATCTGCATATATCAGAGAGAGAAAAATAGGGCGACGATCTGAAAATAATAGACCAAACACAGATCTCTATTATCTTATCCGCACATCCGGACACTTTACCTGTGGAGGAGGTGAAAATGACCACATTTCACTATATATCTAAGTAACTTCAAGATATTTTAATGAAACTCGGATTATGCATCTGGAACATCGATATAAATATCATATCCGAATGTCAAGAACATAGGTATTATAACACCGAATATATTGCAATTTAAAATATCGATTTTTTACATAGATTATATAAGAAAACATCGATCGCGTCACCGCCCGTGTTGAGGGTATAAGATTAATATCGACTGATCTGATTGGTCAGTTGAGCTTTGTGATGTCACGCCGGATAAGAGAATATTTATGAAGAGAAGCCTTATTAATCACATCACTTTAAAACACAATACCTAGAAAGTTTAATATTCACTTGTAAAAAAAATAGTAATCACTGCTAAAACGTCACTTCACAAAATTCAGTTTAGATATTTCAACATGAACCAGTTGACTCTTTACAATGACGTACAACCACACATTTCTCTTTCACCAATATCCCTAGTAAACCAACAAACAGTTTGATGAGTAAAATAAGTAGATATGGTTATCTGGTAATCTTCAAACACTTAACATCAAAGAAGCTTAACATAAATAATTAGAAAATACATTTGTTTTTTGTGTAGGTAACTACAGAGTAGTACCAATTTAATGTACGTCTAATGCGAGCAACAAAAGCGATCAGATTATTTACAATCAAATACAAACAAGTTGAAGAAACTGCATACATTTTTAATGTTGAGAAGGGACGAGAATCGCTGTTCTTGTTTTCATGTACATTCCTGATGAGGAATTAATTTCCGAAATGGCCATACAGCTCATTAAAATTTATTGCAGTTGGAGTTAACATGTGTGTTATGGTCTCATTTCCATTTACTCAATATTCTTTCGTACACTTTTATCTAAATTTATGTAAATTTTAAAACCTAAGGTTTAACTCGCCCCATCGTAGTTTTGTCCTGAGCTATATTTGATATTACTGA
>MJUU01015182.1:200713-239971 GCA_002080025.1 Modiolus philippinarum | reverse complement strand
ACTGTTTTTTTTTTAAAGTAATTGTTTTTTGCATTTCAAGTA
Organism: Modiolus philippinarum; assembly: GCA_002080025.1. NCBI lineage: Eukaryota > Metazoa > Mollusca > Bivalvia > Mytilida > Modiolidae > Modiolus > Modiolus philippinarum. Next base: position 239,929 of record MJUU01015182.1, on the reverse strand, counting down.
ATACCCCGGTACTACATATGTATATATATATAAATATTTCAGCATTAAAATAAATTAAGGAGGTTCGCTCCTCGTGTTTTTGGATTTCTGTAAGATTTTCGGAATCCTCTTGTTTTATCCATTTAAAAGCATTATTATTATTTGCCCATGGACCCCTTATTTTTTCCGATGATTTCATTGTATACAATTGTATAAGTGGTCTGTAAAAATTTCACTAAATTCTATTTATTCTGTCACACTCATTCATGGTCAAATCTCGCTGATGTTAATCGCATGAAAAATTCAGAGAAGTTCATTTTCTCGCCAAATTTTCAATGACATATATTTTAAAAACCAGATTATCAACCTATCATTTTTTGGCTTAAATTACTTCTTATTTATTGTCTAAATTAAGTCACATTTATTTGAAATCCTATTTATTTTCAAACTGAGTATCGAACCCCCTTAATTCCAAGATATTATTTACATTATCTAAACATTTATAAGATGAATGGAATGTTCCTTAATTGCCATGTACACCTATTAAAAAGTGTCTTCTCATAAAGAAAATTTGTAATCTGTTATAAATTTAGCTATGGCTGTTGACTCTGCTATGTATTATATGTTTTGTTACACAATTTGTGTCTGAGTGATGTCTAATAAACTTATTACTCAATTTGTGTATGTCTAATATTATTAAACTTAAAGTCCCCGGCGGTATTCACAAAAACAGTGAACCGATTCATTTAGAGGATTTTTTTCTTATTTAAATCCTATAAATATTCAATCAAGTCCCTTAAACGAAGTTTGTGGAGATTAGTTGATTTTATACCAGAATAGGGTAAAGAGGTGATAAAGTAACATGTATACGGATAGTTTAATGCAGAATTTTGTCTTTGGCAAAGACACTGGGCGTCTGTAACTATACATTTTATTGTCCCTTGTCTATGACCTTAACGGTCTACTTGTTCCAATTGTATAACAAATTAAAAAAAAAAATCAGTAATCTATAGGTGTTATAAGATTGATCAATTTCTATTGGTCACGAGAAAGATATACGTATTGTGAAAAAATTGAGTCTTATTAAATGTCAACTAATTCTAAATAATTATGTTCTTCTGAATTGTCCAACAAAATTATTGTTCATCTAGATCTGTTATGCCTAGGGAGGTTTCCAAAGGCTTTTGATAAAGTTTGGCACCAGGATCTACTACATAAAATGAATTCCTTTGAAATTATTTACATAATTTGTTCTATCAAATAATTTATTTAATTATCGATCAAAAGAATAATAGAACTTTTGTTTCTGATATTTCAAATATTGCCTTCAGTAATAGACTCGCCCAAACGTTTTTCTTAATTGCCGGTAAAAAGAACAATAGAAGTTTTGTGTTCTGAAACTGAAAATATTGTTATTTTGTAGAAAATTACACTAAGTATGACAACGATTTTTGGCATTTTGAATGACAAACAAGTAAAATAAACCTTGAGTAGAAATGTCAAGGTCGGAGATCACTGGTGCAAAAATCGCTTTTAAAAAGATTTTTTTTTCTGTATAAATTATCATAAAAATTGACCCAAGAATATTAAAAATTTACGTACCTAAGACAATGGTGTCAATAAAAACAACATTTTTTCTCGGTATTTGACCATTAAACCAGTCGCAAAATTTTTACTGACCTCGATATAAATTACTCAATCTTAAAACAATATATATAGTCTCTAACATTGTTTCCAGTTTATTACGTATATTTCTCACATCGAGATAGTTAAATTTTCACATTTTAAAGTTCGAGGTTTACCAGAGAACTATGTGAAAATTTAACTATCGAGATGTGAGAAATTATCGTAATAAACCGGAAAACAATGTTAGAGATTGTTTCTCTAATTTCTACTCAATTTATTTGAAGTTAAGCGATCTCCGTAGTCTCCAGTCTCAAATATGCCGCTATTTTGTTGCTATCATCGTTGCTATGTGTATCATTGCGCCATTTATTGAAAGGGGTGTTGAATATAATATTTTTGATGAAAATGTCATATTATCAATAAATTAAGTTATCTTAGTCATAAAAAGGCAAAAACCATTTCGTTAGACAATGATACAGGTGCTAATTTCATCAGCATCCGGTTGCACTATTTCTAGAAACTTACACGAGGCATTTACATGATTGGCCAATCAGCAAGTGAGATCAATTTCCAAACATGTTGTTTATTAATTTAATCTAACATAATTTGACAAGTATTGATTTCGAACAAGAATTAGAGAAATCTTATTTCAAAACTCTAGCAACAGTGCAGATGCTTTTAAAATGTGCAGATATTTGCAATCAATTTTAAAAATTTAACTGACACGTGCACATCTTATTTAAAAGCCCATATGAATATTTAGTTATGTATTTTGTATTGCGGAGAAAAAAGTCAAAATCTATTGAACTGGCATGCATTACTCTGAGCATATTTTTTTTCATTTATTTTGTCATTATCTTTACACCTGATCTCACCCATGATTTTTATTGGGTCCGTGTTGTTTATCTGTATGTGTGTCTTCATTTTTCTTTTTTGTCCCGTACTCATGTGGTGTCCTTGTTTCTTAGTGTGTCTGATTTTGCCATTGTCCATGGATTGTTCGTTCTTTTGATTGACGGTTCGGTTCTCACTTACTTTAACACATCAAAAACGGTGTAATGTTACTTTTCAGATAATATGCATTGTTGAAAATGAATGTTGCTAGGAAAACTATAGTTTTGCTTACAGTCGTGACTTCTGTCACAGTTAACGAGACAGCAGATCGATGTGTATTTGATCAGACTTCCAAGAGTTGGAACTGCACCAGTCGTGCAATAAAGACTGTCCCAGAGTTCAACAACGCTAAAAATGTTCTTCATCTGTAAGTGTAACTAGTATTTTTGTATAAGAATACATCATTGAATAACCAAAGAAAAAACTGTGAATGTACGAATCAACCTTAAAGCGTCAACTAAATTGAGAAAAAATACCTTTCTTCCATAATGCTACACATTGTTTTGACAACAAACAAGACTCCTTGAGCTCCTCGTCAATTTACTAGCACACACTGACCCATCTTTCTCAACTGTTTTTAGCCATCCCCTCTGTTTTAAAATGGTTGCCTTGTAGATATTAGATTTTATTATCATACCATATGGAAACAAGATAGAAAAAATGGAGGTGTGGGTGTCAAAAATTGTTTTTATTCTAGCAACGTGTACCAAGTCCGGCTGTCCATAGTTTTCATAGTTATTTACGTTTGTCCATTGTTTTTCATTTTGTTTTAATGTTAAGGTGACCTGTAATTGAAGTTTCTATTATATTATATTATTGGTAATATTATTTTTAAATACATAAAACTGTGTAAACACTGCACAAATATGGATACATTTGATAGTGTACACCCAAAACAGAGTATGCAATGCACATGTCTTTCACAATATTGCTTAAGGTACATGCCACCTTTGAATGAAAGTAATGACAATTTCATAAAAGAACGTAATGAAAGGTTGACAATAATCAAGAAAATATAATAGGTTCATGCGATTGATTTTGATAGAAGCAATTTAAAACTTGGCGGGAAATGTCATTTTCCTATGTTTTCCATAGACTTTGTATAGAAATTCATAAGTCTTAAAAACAGAGTGAAGGAGTAATATCAATTTCTTAAAATTTTGTGCAAAATTCCTTAGTTACATGCTTTAAGAACATAACAATGAAAGTGGGTTTTCATGGGCAAATATTTTACATGTTATGATAAGGAAACCAACAGAGGTTAAGCAAATCATGGTGAACATTTCTAGATTACTCAAACAGAAAGGATGGAGTCGGTCTGTATTGCGTATTGTCATATTTCATTTTTGATTCAAGGAAGTTTAACCATTATTGGCTATGCCAAGAGTCAATGAAAACAAACCATTCACATTTATTTCCTTGACCAAAAATTCAGCGGTCTAGATCTTTTTAAAATGCTCCAACATTTCTTAATACATCGAGAATGCCAATTTTCATAGATTTCTGAGTTTTGCAACTGAACATATATCAATTTCTAGCCCAAATATTTCATATATTGCACATTACATTACAAATTCAAATCAAAAAGACCCTGAACATCAAGTATTAAAAACTGTTTCAATTGACACTTGTGAGAATTGGCTAGTTTTTTTTTTACATCCGTTAGATTTGGACGGAATTTCGGAATTGGAAAAAAATGTAGAAGTAAAATCAAATTTTTGCCTGGAATTCAGTCGAATGTAAAGGAATTATATCAAAGATTTGTGATGTTTTCATTATAAAGGTTTCTACTTGGAAACCTGTAGTGTTTCATTTTGAATAGTCCTCAATATAATTCCTTTATTATTCTGAAAGATTAATAGATTTTCCATTTTTTATAAACAGCCATTTAGAACATAACCAGATAACAGACCTGCAAGTTGGTGATTTTGATGACTTCACAAATCTCAAATATCTGTAAGTATCTAAAACATAAAAAAGAGCAAAATCATTCAGCATACCACATTAGAAAATCGTTATATTAGCAAGGTGATATAGACTAAATCAGTTAATATCACTAGGGTTTGACACTAACTTTATTACCTGGGTGGACAAAAAGACCGAATTCTGTAGTCCTGCAGTGATTGTACTTAGACTTATATTTCTCAAATTTCTATGCTCAACTGCATACTAGGGAGACCCATTTTGTCCAGGGCATTTGTTGAAAGCCAAATTTTATTGAATTCATGTTATGCGGATATTTGCCTATGTCTTTTTACTGCTTCCGAGGGCATTTTTAATAATGATATTCAAAGAGCCTCTTTACCAATAATTGTTCCCATGGATATTTGTGTTTTTGCGAAAATATTTCGTTTTATCATATGTTTAGTAATAAATACAGACGTTTTGAATATGTGATACAGTGCATGAAGTTCATTCCGTATTCACACTATGACGTCATACCCTTTATCGCATGGCTTACCCTTTATCACACACCCTTTATCGCATGGCTAGCCCTGTATCATACCCTTTTTCAAAAAAAAATTTTTTGTCAATTTGACTTTTTAAAAAAAATTGAGGGGTAAAAAAAAGTTTTTTTTTTTGGGGGGGTAAAAAAATTTTGAGGGGAGTAAAAAAAATTGCGGAGAGTAACAAAAATTTGTTTGTGGATGATTTTTTTTTTGTGAGGATTAGTTAAAAAAATCAAGCAAACCTTTTTCCTTTACATGGTAGATTTTATTTATGAAATTTTCTTCATACATGCATTTTCTCTTGCCAATTTTGACAGTGTTTTGGGGATTAAGTAGTACTCTGTTTAAACATATGATAAACTGTACATAGCAAAGTCCGTATCACATGCCGTATCATCCCTCGACCAATATCATCCCTCGGGCTGATATTGGTAACTCGGGATGATACCGCATGTGATACGGATTTTGCCATGTATTATTCCCTATATATGAAATTGTTCTAGTTTTCAAACATTTTTATGGACAGAATACCAAAACGCTTCGCTAACAATAGTTTGTAGTTTTAGGTTGATGAAAAATATCATTTGGACATTAATGTTAAACAAACATTGAAGGGATATGGAGTGAATAGATGTTTATTTTACCGTGAAAATTCCGGTTAATCAAAGATTCACGACAAAATAAGTTAAGAAACAATGTAATTGGAAAATATTTGCCTCAGCGAAAAATTTTTTGCGTGAACCTTTTTGCAGACTGTCAATGTAACGAGATTTTGGCTAGTCCGAGTTCTATTGGTGAAAATAGAAGCTCTAATACTCCCGGTACGGACAAAAGAGATAACGAGTTAACGAATCCAGATACGTTTACCCAAAATCTCCGTTTTTTTTTCTGAAGAAGTTCATGAGTAATAATCCGAATTATAATGAATTCCACCACCGGCCTCTGCAGACAAAGAGGACCTATACAACCCCCTATAAACTATGTGGTAACACAGAAGTAAAAACATCCAAATATATGCTGAATGCATAATTTTGGGATACCGACATGTCCCATCATGTTTCCATATCTCGCCTACACACTCACTGAAGCAGTGACTATTTTATTAACAACCTATGAATATAAACATAAATAATTATACACATGATATATTGAAGTTTTTTTAAAGTATATTGTAGAATACGCAACAATTTCACAATATAAAGATTAAATATGTAATTGTATATACATGGAATAAATATAGAATAAACAGAAAAAAAAACCCAATTTACTCGACATAATCCTAGTTTGTCCGATTGATACTCATTTGACGACATTCTCTGCTTTGAATAGCACGGCATTTGTAATCAGCTACCATGTGTAGTATTCTTTTCAGGGTTCATTATAGTACTATTTACTTTTGCGCATAGCATTCATCGATATTTCCTCCACATTCAAAATGTATACTTAATATAAACAACATAAAAAAAAATCAACAAATCAGCAGCAGAAATAGGAGGGAAAGGGGGAGGTCGGTGGGTTTTTCGCAGAGGTCGTTCGGCAAGTAGGATGCATATAGAGCCCGAATCACGTGAGCGAAAATATGAAAAACGGCGACTATTTAAAAAGAGTACTCTCTCTCTCTCTCTATATATATATATATATTTTCCCGGACTCGCGAAAATTCTTAAAAAAAAACAAAGGCTTACATGTACGTTCATTCCCTTTTATTAATAGAAAAAGGGAATGTGTCAAAGAGACAACGACCCAAAGGGGCCTGAGTAATAACAACTCAAAGCCACTTAAACCTGCTTATCGAAATGAGATAAATATGGTTCATGGGAAAATAAATGGTCACAGCGAAAATTTAACGGATATGACAAGAAGATGATACAGACTGCCATCTAAACGAAAGTTAGGCTAGTCCGAGCTCTGTTGGTAACAATAAAAGCAACAATCCTTTCGGTACCATGATCTCACATGGCAAGAGAGATAACGGGTTCACGAAACCAGATACGTTAGCAAATATTTAATCCGAACTCTCCGTCTTTTTTCTGAAGAAGTTCATGAGTAAGGATCCGAATTACCTGATTCATAGGATTTTAAGGTATGAAAGTAATCAATTGTCGTTTTGTAAATTTTTTCAGGTATTTTCTGGCAAAGAACAATCGACAAGATGTTCAGTCTTAGCCCCTAATTCTTCGATGATCTTGGATCACTCCCCTTCTGTCTCTGCAGCAGGACACATCCTCAGAATCTCTGTCAATCAGAACGACTTACAGCTGTTTTAATTAACCATGTTTCTACAAACTTTGCAAAGTTACTAGCTAACTTGATAAGCCCAAGGCTAGTGTTAAAAATCTATTCATACACATTCAGTTATCACATTAAAGATATAATAGGCTATTTCAAACTTATAGTAAGATGGAACTTGAAAAAAGAAGGATCCTATGCTTCAAATTGATATTGCTCAGTGATTTTATGTTCATGTTCAAAATCCTAATATCATCATAGTAGATAACTACTAAATGTTATGTTTAATTGCTAGCAAACTTAATGCTTAAAATGTATGGAATAGATGTGGGATGGACTATAATCCTTATCCCTAATCCCAAACTTGTCATCAAACTTTACTACTAAGATTTCAAAGTTACTTGGTACATTCATAGGTCAAACAGCTGTAAAGAATCAGCAACTTTGTTATTTTCCTTGGAATATAAATTGCCCTTAACATAATATTGTGAATAAGTGTATTCAACATTAAATACTTTGCTGTTTTGTTGAAATCCAATTAACGATGTAGACGACAGATTTGTTGTCAATATCAAATATTATTCTCCTATTTTTTAAGACCCCCCCCCCCATCCAAAATGTGGATCACGACAACTACAGGAAATAGTTCCAGAAATGTGATGTCAGTGAAGACTGTTGCAAGCGTTTTTGTAATAAACAACCTTTTTTGTAATATTTTTTTTTTCCAATGAAATTTAATGTTCCAATGCTTCAGATGTCTTATTTTATTAATAAAAAATGTAAATATAGCAGAACAAACTATGAACTATTATAAATCCCTCTCCTTAGGTCAGTTAGCCTGAGCCCATCTACCCTTAAATATATACCGAAACCTTTATTTTGCCCCAAGGCACTATCTGTTAAAAGGTCGATCGAAATGGCATCGGTCCAAAGAGATTCGACAATGACGGCGACGCCATTTAAATTCATCAAAAAGACAACCAGACTCATAGGTCTTCCTTAATGAAAAGTCACTCTGATTTTGTGGTGTTTTTGACTCCACATGTTGCGTCACTGAGCCTCTAGAGAAAGCCTGACCAGGGGCCACGACCTGACATGCAAAGTTCAATTGCCAAGAGGGTCACCAAAAAGATAGTCGTCTTAATAGTGTAAAATATTTTTTCCCACTTTGGACCTCAGTAAACCAAGAAATGCGGCAGAAATTTTCTAAAAAATATCATTGATCAGTTCGAACTTTGATCCCGGATCCTTTTATAAGATTATTATAAAAAGCTGTAAAAGACAGCTAATAAAGTGTAATGACTAAAATGTTTGTTAGGTCCTGACGGCGATTTGCTTCATATGGACTCTATGGTCAACTGTTCACAAGTTATGCCCCTTGACAGTTTTGTCACTTATTTAAGTATGTATTTCTCAAACACGGTAAGAGATAGAAACCCGGAACCTTTTCAATTCAACTTAGGTGATATGTGCTACATTTAAAAATGGCAAGGTCAAAGGTCTTTGGTCATTTTAACTTTGGCCCTTGACCTTGTAATTGGATTAACCCATAAACTGTAAGAGAAAGCTGATCACATGCAATGGCAAAAATGTTTCTTGTTAAGATCTACATTTGTTACAATGGGTCAAAAATTATAGGACTAACCCTTTTCGGCCTATGGACCAAAAACAGATTTTGCATGACTGATTTCGGGTTTTTTGCTTATAGCTCAAATACCATGGCATATACAAAGAGACATTAAAAAAAAAATTAAAAAAAAATGCTAAGATATGTTCCTTCGCTGTTTTTAGTTTACTACGTCATGGAAAATCAAATGACTACAGTTAAGCAAAGAAATGAAATATACACTATCGGCCAAATGCGCACGAGATCATAATCACAGTCGAAAAAAATAGATGCGACTTCGACAAAGTAATTGCTATTGACAAAATTCAATGTCGTTTATTGTGTCGCCTGCACTTAGCGCAGGATCGACACATAGGGATCACTATCCGTCGTTGCGTTCGTCCGTCCCTCCCTCCACCTGTCTGTCTGTCCGCCCGTCCGTCCGTCTGTATGGCTCAAAAATTTTTTAACATTATCCACATCTCCTCTTAAAGCGCTTAGAACTTTTCAACCAAACTTGAAGGAGTGCTTCAGTATATATTGTAGATGTGCACCATGCATTTTATTTTTCTTTTGTTTTTTTTTCCAGATTTTCAAGCTATAATTGGACTTTGTCGTTTTACCTTATTAGAGTCTTAGGCTACATTATCCGGAACCTCTGCTAAACGTCTTGGTACTTTCCAACCAAACTAGCAGAAATGCTCCTTTTATATTATAGATCTGCACCATGCGTTGGTTCTTCTTTAATTAATTTTTTTGCGGATTATCAAGCTATAATTTGACTTTGTCATTTTACCTTATTGGAGTCTTAGGGTATGCCTCCATTATCTGCAACTCCTCCTAAACTGCTTGGTAATTTCCAACCAAACTTATAGGAATTCTTCAGTATATATTGTAGATGTGCACCATGCATTTTTCTTTTTTAAATGTATTAAAGATAATATTTGGACTTGGTCAATTTAGGTTAATGGAATCTTACGGTTTCCCTCCATTATCCGCAACTCATCCTAGACCGCAAGCTACTTTCTAACCAAACTTGCAGGAATGCTTCAATAAATATTGCAAATGCGCGCCATGCATTTTGTATTTTTATTATGTCGCCCCAGACGTAGTCGGGACGACATATTGTTATTCCTTCGTTTCTTATTATTATTATTCCAGCCAATGTTTGTCCGGTCAATTACTCAGCGATGCATGATCAGAAGTTCATGAAACTTGACATAAAGTTGGATCACCATTACGAAGATGTGCGTTTTAATTTTTTTTTCAAAATGGCCGCCATTTCCAAGATGGCCGCCAAAATACGTCAAAATTTCAACTTTGTCGGATTTCAACGAAAATTAATTTCTAGGTAGATTTTGACGCTGTGAACATGACGGAATCATCGAATTGGTTGCCAGGGGCGACATCAGCTATTGTTCGCAATTGCAAATCTAGTTTTTTCAGTTTTTCTAGATATCTTTGGACTTTCTCATTTTAGCTTATTATTGTCGTTTGCGGTATGCCTCTCATATCTGCAACTCCTTCAAACTGCTTTGTACTTTTCAATCAAACAGGAAGGTTTAGATATACATTTTAGATGTTCACAATTTATTTAGTTCTGCTTTATATTAATATTAATATTTTTCATGCTTTTATTGGATTTGTCATTTTTTAACAAAAAATGAATTCATATAGTGCAGGCGACACATGTGTCCGTGGAACACCCATACATTTTTACAGTAATAATAATTTTTTCAACAGTTACATATATGATTTCATCGATTCGCACCTGGCCGATAGTGTAGTACACATTCTCACTAAAGCAAAAAAATGCCGGATTTGATCTATACAAATGCATAATGTACAGATGTTATTGGTCTTTATAGCATTCTGGACTATAACAACATATCTGATCTTTTGGAAGAAGTGTTCGACGCATTGGTGAATCTTCGGATCTTGTAAGTAAAAAGTATGTCAGCTGTCATTGAAGGGAAACTCAAAAAATTGAAACGGTATTGTTTTTTAGCTTCTAGCAATGATGATCGATTTTACATTTGATGAACTAAAAATGGTGAATAAAGAGACTGACAAGAAATATACGGTCTGAATAGATGTGTAAATTTTTTTTTTATCATTTGACCCCGGAGTTACTTAAAGTAATGAACAAGTGTACAATAAAAGTAATCGAGTTCAAGGAAGAATCAAGAAAAAGAGACTCCTCTTCTATAAATACAGCTGAGGGTGATCGCACGACTTGATGATAGTTATTCATTTTAGCTTAATATAATTTTATATGACACCCCTCGATATATTGCTACTGGAATAATATTTTTTTGAGGGTACGAGTTCAAAAGTATTTTAACTGTTATATGCTCTGATAAATATATGTTCGGTACTCCGAATTTTGTTCATGAACAGATTTGATTTCTCACACAATTCACACGATATATATTCATACACATTCTTAATCACGTATGAGAACGTACACGCAAGATATCTAGCTAAAGCTTGTTTACTACTATATTTTCTAGGAGTATCGCTTGGAATAAGATAACAAGACTGACAACTGGGGTATTTGATGGCTTGACAAGTCTTCTCCGATTGTAAGTGATTACAAAAATGATCAAGCGAAAGTATAGTAAATAGATAATGTTGGACGCAATCAGTTTGGGGGTTTGGGGTACAAAAAAGATGATTCGAAATTCTCTCTGCCACGGATTCAATATATGTTTTAAAAAAATAGAACCAAAACAACAAAATCAAACGCTTCTCCTAGGAGGATTACAATTGTTTTTGTTTGACGAAGAAGAATAAGGAAATAACTTTACTGTGAATGTTGAAATTTAAGATTCTAAAGAAGACCATTTTAACAAATAATATCTCTTTAGTGAAGTTCACATCTTAAAACCTAGTAGTTCATAAAGAAAATATTTGTGTAAAAGCTGATAGAGGACAACCAACTAACAGGATAAAATCAGAAAAGCTAAAATAAGCTGGAAACAGACCTATACACGAGTGTTATATTCGTTAGTTTTTTTAATTTCATACATTTCGATATTGGAAGTTTCTAAATCAAATCCAAATTCCAATAAAGACGTCAATAATTGAAAAGAATAAATAAAATGGTTGACCTGGATATATCAATATATTCTCCTAACGTTTCAAAAGCAAAAACCCTTGTCAAAGACCTGTTTTGAGCATTTACTTTTCTTATCCAAGACACTTTAATTCTTGTAAATGCCTTGGACTATTTCCATCTCTCTTTAGCCTTTCCTTTGATTTTCTCGATTTCGAAGCACTTTAATTAATAATTTACCTCAAATTATTTACTTACCCCGAATTATTTACCCCATTAATTTTTATGCATATGCATTCATCTGTTGTTTGCTTAACATTGACCTTACGTTATATTTAACCTAAATATTAGATGAGGTTTAAGTTTCATGTGGGAAAAATTTCCGGTCCGAGGATCGAACCTGTGCTACCTGTCTCTAATATCAAGGTGATCAAACGACTTTCTTAAATCGTCGCGGCTACCATCGCAAGTTCACGAGCAGTTGTAAGAAAATATATTTAAAGTGACAAGAGATCGATAAGTCAGGTAATTTTTAAAATACAATGTAATCGGTATTTATAATAAAAGTAAACAAGTATCTGAAACAAGATCAATATAAAAGAAAACGTTTTCGTATGAAGACCAAAAAATACATATATTAACTAATTGATATATGTAGCCTGAATATACTAATTTAAATAAACATGAGTAGAAGATTCTATTTCAATGGCGGGATGTCAGCATTTAGTTTTAGATATATACTTTTTGTATTTTTCATATTCGCCGTTTTTTATATTCGAAGTCTTTAAGTTAGTTAAAGTATGTTACAGAGTAATAAATTGAATTAAAGTGCTTCTTAAGAAAAGGGATGGTTAAAATGCCTTGGCGCTGCGAGTTCCCGAGCGTATTCACGAGCCTTCTAGTCCAATAATTAAGAGCTGAAAAAAAAAAAACAAAAAAAAAAAAACGATACATTTAAAAATTTGAAATACTAGTATCTAAATTTCACAAAAAAATGTTCAAAAACTACAGTGTATTTAGTTAATGCGAAGACCTGTTGATGATATTAGGTATCTGTTCTCTGTCAGGCTTATAATATTTATGTTCAGGTATTCAAACTGTTTTGATCTGCATTGAAAAGATGAAGACGACACGATTGCCTTGTGATGAAACCCTTGTCGATGGTTGACGAGATCCTAATATGTCCGAACTTTTACCTAGAACCCATTGTGGTCATAAATATCTTTGCTGAAAATACAGGGTCTTTACCCTCCTTCCTCCCAAAACGGGAGATCGCATGGACAAGATTCGATCAATCGGCTAGTCATGCCAAGCCCTCGAAGATATTACTCCAAATTGAGATTTACAACCAGTCTCCTTTGATTGTCTATTTCTCATTTAACTATTTGTTCAATGGAGGATGTTCTTGAGAAGGTTGTTTCTCATGGTTCAATAAAGTGGTACGCTTTCCATCAGTGCCTGACGGTGCTATATGCTTGAGACCCCTTGAACAAAAGCATCGCCCTAGTCGGCACTCCGTGGAGGGTGGCTGACAAGGATGATGAATTATTCTACTTTCTTGAATGGCTCAACAATCATCCAATCAACCAGCTAAAAAAAGTTGAGTTGACAAGATCACATGAAAGTCTATATCAAAAATTAATTCCTTTCCTATTTTCTTATACCAGGACCTATACCTCTACATTGACAACGCCTGAAAACAAAAATTTACGACAAGCGTGATGATTTTGGCTTTCCAATAGTGAACTTCCCGTTTTTGATCAGTAATATTCCAACATCTCCGGCATATGGTGTGTACATTTCATAACTCATTTGCTATTGCCGTGCCTGTAGTTTGTACAGCGATTTTGTGAAAAGAGCGAAGTTACTGTCTCAAAAACTTATACATCAAGGGTATGTTCAGTCACTGTTGCAATTGTCACTACAGAAGTTTTACGGTCGTCACCACGATTTGACAGACCGTTACAATATTTCTATTTCACAAACGAGAGTAGATATCTTTGGTAAGATCCAGAGTTATTACCGGACTGACTAACAACGACTGTGACAAAACCGGACTTTCCACTAGTAGTGTGACGGGTTCCACGCGTGGAGCAGATCATGCTTATCCTTCCGGAGCACCTGATGAAACCTCAGTTTTTGTAGGGGTTCACATTGCTAGTGCTTTAGTTATATGGCGGGCAGCCGATATTCTAGTTGAAAGTGTGACAAAACATCGAAGTTAAAACTTAAACTTAATGAAAATATCAAATATTTTCGACTTTCGGCCTTATCACATAAAACGTCAAACAGTAGTGAAAGTATTTTGTTCTTATTCCTCCATCTTTCCACCGTTAGCAATGAACTCGTCCGAACCAAATCTCAGAGACTATAAGAGCTATAACCTTGTAGCATATTAGACCCATATGTCTAGATGTGCCGTTAACACAAAATTTTCAAATAAAGGTACAATAATGAGTAGTGGAGTTTTTACCATCACTCAGCATCCTTAGTTTGTCCGTCCGTTAACTTTTATTCAAAGATCTCCTTGGAAACTACCAGCCAATACTCACAAAATTCGGCCCGAATTTTCACCAGGGTATGCACTTTCAATGTTCTGATTTTTGTCCGTAGATCAAACAAAATGGCTTCTGTTACTAAAAATAGAACATAAGGGGTAAATTGATGTTTTTGTTTGCAAATGACTCGAAAACCATTACAGATATAAAAAAATTTGACAGGGTAAAAATGATCAGTATGATGAGATCTACCTGCCATGGAGAAAATCCGTTAATCCCTTTTGAAGTTGTTGCTCTTGTCCCGTAAAATTTTGTTTTTTGTTACTTTGCGTCTTATATATTAAAATGATAGAATAAAAAGGAAAAGTTTATAATTACAAAAATGGTCATCACAGTAAGATCTACATGTCCTGCAGTTTTGAAGAAATTCTGTCATCTCACATACGAGTTATTGCCTTTTTCAATTACTTCGGTATTTAGTTATTTGTTACCACTGGGTTAATGCCTCTTCTGGTTGACTGTTAGTCCCCGAGGGTATTCACCAGCCCAGTAGTCAGTACTTCGGTGCTGACTCGAAAGCCGATTCTTTGGAAACTTGCAATATCTAAATTTTTGTAAATTTTGTTGAAAACTAAGCAAAGCTCTGTTCTTAGCTGATTTTGGCTTAACATTTGGATCATATTGGTTATTCGTTCTCTATCAGTTTTTAAACATCTTTGGGTAGATGGTCTTCCAAATGTTTAGATTTTATCTGCACTGAAGAGACATAAGTTGTCGAAATGCGGATATGCAGAATTGGAATTCACAATTACTTCGGTATTTAGTTATTTCTTTGAATTTCCACGATTTTTAAACGTTTTTTGTTTTATTTCAAAAACTTTTTGAGATAGTGGTTAGTTTGAATTGAAAAAGTGCCAAGTTTACAAAGGTCTATAATTTTTACATATGTGCAGTATGTTTGCATCTCGTCAAAGATGGTCGCCACCGGGAAACATAGTTTAACATAGGACCATGTTGGAAATGCATTGAAAGATCTCATCTAAAACTGCTGAGCCAATGGAAACCAGACTTGGTCACAATAGTCATGAGGTGGTCCCCTTTAAGTTTGTTTTATTTCTATGACTGTACTTCATCCACAATGGCTACCATCGTGGAACATGGTTTTACATGTGGACCCTCTAGGAAATGCGTTCTCCTCTGAACATACAATGACAACTGGAGCCAAACTTTGTCACAATTTTCCTTGGTTGTCTCCTTAAAAATTTGTGATTTTTATCATCATCGTACTTCATCCGAGATTGAAACTGTAACATCTGGTGGACTGATTTATGGAATGAATAATAATAGATGGTCTTATCGTGAATAAAAGCAGTCACTGGGTGAGCAATACAGGCTCACGTTTGCCCCTAGTTAATGTTTTTTCACTATATCATCAATATCTCAAAAACTTTAAGCATGAGCTCCACGAAAAACTTTATAGAAATGTCGTTTGTCATGAAATATAGTTTTCTGCAGACAAAAAATTTCACAATACTGTTTCCATGGAAACCAACCCAAGAAATTTTGAGAAATCGTTTTATGCAGAAAATAAATTAACAGTAACTTCAGTATTTTGTTATTTATTACCACTGGGCCGATGCCTCTGCTGGTGGACTGTTAGTCCCCGAAGGTATTCACCAACCAAGTAGTCAGTACTTCGGTGCTGACCCGAAAATCGATTTTATTGAACCTTGCAATATCTAAATTTTACAAAATTTTGTTTAAAACTAAGGAGTATCTCCTTCATGCATAGCTCTGTCCTTAGCTGAACTTTGGCTTTTCTATTTAGACCCTTTTGGCTATTTGTTCTCAATCAGCTTTTACACGCTGTTTTGGTTTTATCTGCACTGATGAGACATAAGTTGTCGAAATGCGCATATGCAGAGAATAAATTAACAGTAACTTCGGTATTTTGTTATTTTTTCTGTTGATATTGTTATTTTATTGCAGTTAATTGTCTTTCCTTAATTGAAAGGGGAACCCCAGCCCAATATCTTTTTTGTTCGAAATGGATTTAAATTGGCTTTAATTGGTAGTGGAGGAAATGGTTGTAATGGAAACCAAGCAAAACCTAGACTTTTGAGAAAAAACGTGTTTTCTGCTGCATATCATGTCTTGATTTCCACTATATTTATGAAACATGTATATACATAAATATAGTTGTCTGAAGTATGTAACAACTCTTCATAATATACCATGATACCTCTCCAATGGATAATATCGTGAGACATTATACTCTGCTTGATGAATTATTTTGTATCTACGTCTGAAAATCAGCCCAACATTGTTAGATCTCTACATTGGTAGTTCCCTCTCCGGGATTCGAACCCTGGATATATATAAAGGGGAACCCTTTTTGTTTCAAAGATGGCCCTTTAATGCCCAAAATCCGATATGGGAGTTCTTTTGGGAGACTTTTTGTGTTTGACTCTGCGAATACAGGTAAAATTTGCTGTTCTCCCATCCTTCTTTCTTCTTGTCCGGATGAACATATGGGAACCTCATCTTTGAGACCATAAGAACTAGAACTTTGAAACTTTAATTTTAAAGATATTGTCCCTTTTATATCAACAAAAACAATTTTGAAGGGAACATTTGGAGGGGGGGGGGTCAAAAAGGGATAGGGTACTCAATGTGAAGTCTTTAGAGAAATGATATTTTGAAAATTTTCAATGTTTTTTACTATTTCTCAAAAATTATTTCAAGTAGCTTCATAAAACTTCATAGGGAAGGTATGTGTTATTTAAGAGAGAGTTTTACAGCATGGCAAAAAAAAAAAAAAAAAACAAAACAAAACAAAAAACAAAAATACTACTGTTGCCATTGAAACCACATTAAAAATAGAAGTTTTGAGAAAAAAAACCCATATTTTCTGTTGATAAATGTCTTCTGATTCCAACAATATGTATTACCTAGATTTTAAGGTGAACTCCTGCCTAATTTTAGGGAGGTCTGAAATCATTAACAATGGATAATGGAGCATTTTAACCCCTGTCCCGCTGAATATTTTTAAAGGAGGGTCTCATAATGTCCAGACGTCTGCTATGGGAATTCGTTTGGGAGACTTTTGTGTTTGTAATTGCTGTTTCTTTCTTCTTGTCCAGATTAACTTGTACGAAATAGATTTCATGACCATTTGACCCTCAGCTTTAAATGGTACCAAGCTTTAAATGGTTCCGGTACCAAGTCCGGCAATCCCGAGTTCATATCTTTGTCTACGTTTGTCTTTTTATTGTTTTTCTTGTGTTTTTCACTGATAGAATCTGGCATTTGATTGTAATTTTTGGCCATTGTTAGCGCTTCTGTTATCTTCCACATATTAATTAACTTTAAAACTTTGTAGAATGCTGGTCTCATGTATCTAGATTGGCCAAATACAAAACTTTTTCAGTGTGGGGTCCATTCAGAATATTTTTGTGGGATCAAAAAGCAGTGGGATCTTCCATAGTAAACTATGGGAATATGACACTTTTTACATTTTTACCCTTTCTAAAAAACTATAATCACTAGCTCATTGAAACTTTACAGGAAGGTTGTGTTTCCGGTAACATCAACGTCAATGGTGTTGAGAATTGGGTGCAATGGGAACCATGCCAAAAAAAATGATGACACGTTATGTTTGATTTCAAAAATTTATATAAACCAATCATGATAGGTGGAACCACTGTCCAAATTTTTAAGCAGGAGTCTCGTAATGCTAAGAATGCAATATGGGAGTTTTTTGGGAGACATTTATGTTTCGCTATGAGAACACAATTATAACTTATTTAGGATAATATTTAACGTTTACATAGAAGTGTAAAGTATTCTCCACAGTTTGTTACTAAGGGCATTCTTGTGATGAAAGTTTTAGTAGTTATTCATTTTTTTTAAATAATATTAACTGTATTATTTCAGTCAAACGGCGATTGTTGCATGAAAAGACGGCATTTTTGTCTCTACAAAAAACGTTAAAATGTTGAAATAATCTTACCTAGAAATTCTCACTCCTTCTTTCCGATCGTTTGTCTAAGGATTGGATCAAAATGGGCAATCAGGATCCGAACCTTAAATTTAGTTCCTAAGATGACAAACGATTAAAAATAAAAGTGTCCGACTCAAGATCAGTTTACCCATATGATAACTTAACCCCCATTCGACACTGATTCGTCATATTTATAGTTCCTAAGATGACAAACAGTGTCCGACTCAAGATCAGTTTACACATACGATAACTTAACCCTCATTCGACACTGATACGCCATTTTGTTTGTCTGAGGATTTGATCATGTGACCCAAGTAATCACATGATTCTCTAAACCAATGGGGAGTCTAAAACTTCAGCCAATTTATAAGAGAAATTTATATCTTAAGGATAGTAATAAACAAAACACCTCACATTTGCAACCATATTCCTTTTGTATAATAGTATAGATATTTCCGTTAATTACATCCGATTAGGAGGCATCACGATGTCCGTCGTTCTTTATTGTAGTGCAATGATAATTCACTTAGACACTTTATTTACACTTACTTCATTATTTTGTGTTTTTTTTTCGATTCTAAAGCCATGGAACTTTATCCATTGTTTGTTCTAGAACGCCTTTTGAAGAGTAAATGCTCTCTTATATACGACCTGTTTGACAGATCCTGAATGGTGACTTACACCATGATGGCTCTCTAAATAAGCAATGAAAGGACACGGAGTAAATGCACATAAGACAAAGTCTCTACAAAGACATGGTCGTCATTAAATATATGCTAGTAAAGTTGTCTTATATCCGTTGTCATCCATCGCCAAAAAGGCTAAACAGAAGGCAATCACAACATATAAACAACTTAAGGGCACTAATCGAGTCAATTGCAAGAAAAATTCCATACGACATAATAACATAATAAAATTGAGATGTTGGAACTTTATCAGTAATTTGTATGAATTATCTTTGATCTTCAGAGACTGTCTGATGTTATCAGTATCACCGAACTGGACACTATCACGAAATTATCGGGTCACTATGAAGGAGTCCCGTGCGGGTTGCTATGTTGACGTCATGTTTTGGTACTATTTTTGTGTTCATACAAGTAATACGTTGAATGAAGAATGCATATGAATTATTGCAATAAACAATAGATTAATTGTGTTGAAAAAAAATTTTCAGCTTATATGTATTTTAATCTAATTGCTTTTCTTTTAACTTTCTGCTAGGCCTTTCATTTGAAACGATGTCAGTTGTTTACCTTGGATACGACCGGAAGAAATGAAAGGTTTTCCTTTTAGAAGTTATTTTTAAATATAGAACAACCAATCAAAAAGTGTTTTGTATGCAAGCCAATGAAATCAAAAGATACAATTGTTTTTCGGTCGGTTGTATATATCTGTCCCTATATCAGTTAGATTCCACGGATTTGAGACAGACTCGTCAGTCTAAGCCCGTTAGGGCGAGTTTGATACGTTACGCCCTGATAAAGTCCGTATCAAAAACAAAATGTCATATTATTTCTTTTATCGGTAATTCATAAAATGATAATAGAGACGTCCAGCTATTGCGTTCTTGGGTACTTCCCTGTCAGGAGGAAATAAATATCATTCGTTAATAAACAGATAAAATGCAATAATTTATCAAATACTAAAATTATAAATCATATATCTAACTACTCAATTTATATTTCCAAATGTTATTCTGTCCGTCTGTTCATGGAATATAGGACATGTTTTTATTTTTTTTTATATTTATTTCCTCCTGACAGGAAAGTACTAAAGAACGCAATAGCTGGAGTTCTTTATTTTTAAAATACAATTTATCATTTTGTGAATTACCGATAAAAGAAATAATATGACATTTTGTTTTTGATACGGACTTTATCACGGCGTAACGTATCAAACTCCCCAATAACGGGCTTAGACTGACGAGTCTGTCTCAAATCTGTGGAATCTAGTAAGTGATATAGGGACAGATATATACAACCGACCGAAAAACAATTGTATCTTTTGATTTCATTGGCTTGCATACAAAACACTTTTTGACTGGTTGTGCTATATTTAAAAATAACTTCTAGAGGAAAACCTTTCATTTCTTCCGGTCGTATCCAAGGTAAACAACTGGCATCGTTTCAAATGAAAGGCCTAGCAGAAAGTTAAAAGAGAAAAAAATTAGATTAAAATACTGTATAACAATAAGTTTATTTCAATCAGGTTACTATTTTTTGTTTTATTTGAAATTGGTTGTCTTGTTTGTTTTGACATTGTGACGTCATACAGTGGAATTTCTACTTTTTTCGGATTTGTGTTCATCTGTCCCTTGAGCGTAACAGAGCAAAGCGTAGTGAGCCAGGGGTCAGCACTAGTCAGTCTATAACGGGCTCACGTGATACTGGCCGTGATAAAGTCCGTATCAAAATCAAAATGTCCTATCTATATTCCAAGAACAGCCGGACAGAATAACATTTGGAAATATAAATTGAGTAGTTAGATATATAATATATACTTTTAGTATTTGATAAATTATTTTATTCTATAATATATAAATACTAATGGTAAAAATTGCATTGACATTAAAATGAATAAAAAGGATATTCACTCGATAGAAAGGATATTCACTCCATGAAAAGGATATTCACCGCGGGAAACGTCACGTGCGACATATTTTTAGAAAAAGGGAAATCCCGTTTTTATATCGTCCAATCATATTGCTATGTAACATTGTCGCGTGACAACGTCATCGGCATCACTAGTTCAGAAACAGAATGGCTACATCTAAAGAAAAGACGATTCGCTTGTATTGATCAGCGGAAAATGGTACAAATATGAAAAACGCAAGACACTTAAAATACTTAAAAAGCCAGCGGAACACTGGTAAAGTCGTTCACACAATTTGGGAAAAAATCTCGCTACAGTTCGGATGTCGACAACACATATCGCATAATCGTCGCACATTATACAGATCGATTATTACGGATAAAAAATTTTTTTTTTTAATAAAGTTTTTAAAGAACGTTCGCTGGTTGCATAAAAATGTCAATCCCCTCCCTTCTCCACATCCTCCCACCAGTGTGGAATAATAGGAAAAAGATAAATGACGAAGCTGACTCTTTTAACGAACATCTGTTGTTTAAAGCCTCGTCAGAACAACTAAATGGCGACAGCAGAATAATTAAAAAATCTTATTGGTTACTAAATACTAGTATTACTAAAAGGTTGCAAATAACACTGATCGTTCTTTGAGAAAGGCACATACTAGTATCACAGAACATATCAAACCTTTTTTCGATTTACAAGCAAATACTTTTCAAGTACTGAGTTCATTCACTTCATATTATTTTGGATCTCAAATTTCCTTTGAAAACAAATAACGTATAGTTCTATAAATATGATTTACATGTACATTTCCTGCAAGTCAAAAGTTGAAAACTCAGTGTTAGCTAGAATCTGAGAATATCTGAGAGTAAAGATTATAATTAGAATATATTTATTGTTCTACTTATCCACAAAATATTTTTTTCAAAAGTATATATTTCATTTATTTATGTAATGTCCAAAGTCACCCATAGAAAATTTCTAGGTGTATGGTATAATACATGATAACTAAAGAATTATTATGTATTTATCGGATAATAGAATAAAACAGTTACTGTCTTTAGTTTCGGTAAATGTGCAGTGTTATTGACTTTTGGGAAAACAGATATTCACCTCGCCATGCGGCTCGGTGAATATCTGTTTTCCCAAAAGTCAATAACACTGCTTATTCTATAATATATAAATACTAATGGTAAAGTTGCATTGACATTAAAATGAATAAAAAAGGATATTCACTCGATAGAAAGGATATTCACTCCATGAAAAGGATATTCACCGCGGGAAACGTCACGTGCGACATATTTTTAGAAAAAGGGAAATCCCGTATTTATATCGTCCAATCACATTGCTATGTAACATTGTCGCGTGACAACGTCATCGGCATCACTAAAACAGAATTGCTTCATCTAAAGAAAAGAAGATCAGCGAGTGCAAATATGCAAAGAGTAAGACACTTAAAATACGAAACAAGTCAGCGTAACACTGGTAAAGGCGTTCACACAATATTTTGGGAAAAAATCTCCCGACGGATGTCGACAACACATAGCGCAGAATCGTCGCACATTACACAGATGCAAGGAGTGAAAAGGAAGAACACAAGCATTCATTTAAAAGACAGAAATCATCGATTATTTAGGATAAAAAATGTATTCTTTAAATAAAGTCTTTAAAGAACGTTCGCTTGTTACATTAAAATGTCAATTCCCTCCCTTCTTCACAATCTCCCACCAATGACGAACAATGGAAAAAAGCCGCAAACTCAGTGTTAGCTAGAATCTGTAAATTTCTGACAGTAAAGATAATAATAATGTTATATTTATTGTTTTACTTATCCTCAAAATATTTTTTGAAAAGTATATATTTCATTTATTTTATGCAAATGTTCAAAGCCTCTTTAATCGTTAATTCGACACCCATAGAAAATTTCTAGGTGTATAGTATAATACATAATAAAAAGAATTATTATGTATTTATCGGATAATAGAATAAAACAGTTACTGTCTTTAGTTTCGGTAAATGTGCAGTGTTATTGACTTTTGGGAAAACAGATATTCACCTCGCCATGCGGCTCGATGCAATAACACTGCACATTTACCTCAACAAAAGACAGTAACTGTATAACATTTACCTTGATAAATTATTGCATTCTATCTGTTTATTAACGAATGATATTTATTTCCTCCTGACAGGGAAGTACCCAAGAACGCAATAGCTGGACGTCTTAAAGATGGATTATTCGATGGGCTTTCAAATCTGCGAGATTTGTACGTATTTTGTAACCAATAATAATATAATTATTACTACAATATAATAAATACTACAATATAATAAATACTACAATGTCATAAATATAAAGGTTGACCCGTTGCAAGTAGGTCAAACGGAAAATTATGAATGGATACCAAACGCTGAGCCTGCGCTCTAGCTCAGCATCTTTTTCGTCATCTATAATTTCAGTGCGACGCCTGAATATATTTATATAGGTTTCGACCCTACGGTACACTTAGATAATTTGGTTTTCATTTCGAGCTTGTAGTACACTTCGTTAATTTAAATCGGATACACAAGGGACAGTTATTTACATAATCTCAGATTACTGAAAGAAAGCATTACTAATTACGTATTGTGTCTTCCTGTATTTTGAACAGGTATATACGCTACAGGTGTGTATTCCTTATGTTCAGGACAGGGATGGCTACAGATGGAGACATATATTGATGTCATACCCCACCTCCCACACACAAAAGCATATTTATATACATAAATAAAATGGAACAGAAATAGAAAACATTGGCGGATCTAGCGTAATGGGCTTTGGGCGTTGAACATCCCCCCTTTCTGGATTTTCTTTACAAATTTCGTGCAGAATTTAGGCAAAGTAGATAAAAACTGGCAAAAAAATCGACGGAAACCCTTTTTCTACCTGGACCCCCTTTTGACCAACCATTTTGGGAGGCTGGACCTGCCGATCCAGTGTAAAACAATATTCGAAGCGATTTTGGCACCGAGAAACGGCACCCGATTACTTAGGGTAATCAAGTAATCAATATTTTTGCACATGTATACTCAGTTATTTACTATATTCAGTAATACTAAAAATGGTAAACTATAAGTAAATTTTCAAACCACATGGTAATCAAATAATCAGAAAGGATCTAACATTCAAATAATCATTGCAAAATACACATGGTAATGAAATAATCATTAATAATCACCAATAAACACCATAATAATCAGGTAATAAAGATCTGTTGAAGTAAAAAATATATTCATTAACTAGTATTGTTTGTTATACAAACTGAAATTATTCCCAGCATTTTACTTGTGTTAAATGAGTCCAAAATTACATGTTATATCCTTACTAATAGTACAGTTATCTAGCAACACTTTTAAATCCTTATAGGACCGTAATTTTGCTATACTACAAGCACATGAAAAATACAGTCCTGGTGTTCTATTGCTCAGTCCTGGCGTACGTTCTACTGCTCAGTCCTGGCTTTGTAATGATAGGACCTGACTTGGCACTTTTAAGTTGCATAATGAGCATTTCAGCACAGTTTCGGAATGGAAGTACGTTTCCAAAATAAATTAATTTGAATGAGTTCGTGCCTCATCCAAGATGGTCGCGAAAGAAAAACATAGGTCAGAGTAGAAATAAATTGATGAATAATTTTAAAGATTTAAGTGTTTTGAAATAATTTTGCAAAGAGGACAAAGTTTTGTTCCCAATAGTTCAATGGTTGCCCCCCTTTAAGATACTAATGTGTGGTTTCAATCAGATAAGACTTATAGCACGCTCTAATACAGGGTATGTTGTATATTCTGAATACCATGTTCTATACAACTGATATGTAAGTTCTTCAGAAACTCTCTGTAATGCTCGATATAATACTGCTCTTAATTTTTCTTATTTAAAGTCATACAGAGAGCATGCATGTTAATGTTCCATTTCGAGAACTTTTTCTTTTATTATAAGACCTTTAGACGTTTCTTAAAAACTGAGGAGTATCTTTTCTTGCATATTTGTCCTTCGCTGATTTTGGCTATAATATTTAGATACTTTGGGTAAATTGTTGTCTTTCATAGATTTCCAGTTATTTTGATTTGGTCTGCACTGAAGAGATATAAGTTGTCGAAATGGCTTTATGCAGAAACAAAATTCACATTTATTTCGGTGTTTTTTTAATAAGCCCCATTTTCAGGTTTTTTATGAACAAAAAATCACCTCTCTACCAACTTGCATCCACAATTGTTAGTTGATAAACAACAAAGGATGACCTAAGTATTATGGATATTAGTATGATAGCCAAGTGCATTTTATCGACATTTTTTGAGTCTGATCTATACTGACAGAGACGTATATGTCTCTGGTACTGGCTAGGCATGAATTACTGAAGGGTTTCCCGAAGAAGGTCCATGTTGGAATGATGTACGAAAAATAAAATACGGTCTTGTACGATGTATGAAAATAGCCCTAAATCGAAGTTGGCGTGTACGTTGTAAGAATGTACGCGAAATAATAAAGGTCTTGCACGATGTTAAAAATAAAAATGTAGGCAAGAAGATCAACCCCATTATTACCCTAACTGAAATGGGAATCTACATATTCAGAGTAATTATGCAATCAGTTTCGAACTTTAGACACCTTCAATAGTAATTTGATAAGAATGGAAAAAGTAAACTGTAAGAAATCTGTGCTCGCGTTTATGGCAATGGCATTTTCATATTATTAATTTCATTCTGATCAATTTCCAATTATGAAAAATTTCCATGAGGGTTTAATGTTTATCTGAAATATGTGGTGGTGGCCATGTTGGATTTACAATTACTATACTTATATAACATTTGGTATATAGGACTGTCATTTTACCATACCATGCTAGTTAATATTTGCTTAATGTTTAAAACCGATTTCAAGAATAAACAATTAAAAACCCCTGGAATCCTATGTCTAACTATGTTCCTCGCTGACATAGTTTATGAGATGGATGAGGTAAGAAATAAAAATCACAAAGTTTGAAAAAACACCCAATGACAATTATGTTCAAAGGAAAAGGTGTGGTAAGGGCTGTATTTGGCCTAAAAATGAATTTCTTTGAATTCACAGAACCTTTTTACAGAATTGTACTATCGGTATGGGTTAACAGTAAGCAGTTATATTTGTCAGATATTGATGTATGATTACTGAGTGCAGGAGAAGGAGGAAATTGCATGCACTGTGGCAAAAAATGACAAATTTGCCTAATTTTGACCACTTTTACTTAAAAGAAATATAGAGCACATGCAAGGACACATTATTACATAAGAGGTACTAATAAGTAAATAAAGCAATTATTGAGTGTGCTCGACATTTCCTATCAAGAAAACCGTTTGAAAATATTTCAAACTCATTGTTTTTTTGTGAAAACATTCATAGGTAGTTTTTTTTTATGACGGCAGGTCTGTACCTATTGCAGGTACTCCAACAAAAAAAAGATGAATGTTCGAATTCAATGAATATAGAGGTGCAAAAAGATAGATATCCGCTTCAAAAATAATATTTAATTACCAAGAATTTTGGGTTAACGATAAATTAAAATAATTAAATAATTACATTTAGTCCTCTTCCGGTATCTATTTTCTTCGCATTTACCAGTCCTATTAAGAGCTAAGGGAAAAATTGTTCAGAATTATTTGGGGCTACCACGCTTTGACCATTAATTAAGATTTACTACCACGAAAATTCAAGAAAACTACCAAAACAAGTAAATTAAAAAATATTGCCGTGCACTTACGCGCATTCATCAATTTAATATGAAACTTTGCAGTTAAAATAGCAAAATATAGGTTGTTATTAAATAGGACACATGCATCTTCATGCACCATGTCATCATTATGAATTTGTGCAATGAAAATTGACAAATCATCCAAATTTGCTTACAAAAATTGTTCGTTGGAGTACCTACCTATTGTGGCGTTATGGGTTCAAACTTTTGTATTTGCTCCTTCAGTGGGATATCAACTTCAATTGAACATTTAAGAAAATCTTGATGTGCAAGTTAGAAATGCACTACAGTTTTAGGTCAATCAGTCACTTATCGTACCTTGTTCTTTTATCAAAGATGTTCAACCAGTTTGAGGGCAGAGGATCTTCGAAGTATATTTGTCATAGGGACCCATGTTAAAATATGTTTCAAGGCCAAATGATAAAAAAAGATGCGAGTTTGCTGGTATGTGTAGAAATTGTAGTCCTTAAAAAGCTGAATATTTTTAAAGTTAAACTTATACTTTGAGTTTTTTTTTTATCATGAATCAATTTTAACATTTATTCAAAAAAGGTTAATCGGATTCTTCAAATTGCAGGGAAGGTAGATCTCATCATGCTGATAATGATTTCTGATATCTGTATTATTACAGTTTGAAAATAATAATAATAAAATTAATTTAGTAAAAATAACAATTAAATTCTGTTTTTTGGTCAACGGACTTATTTTGTTATGATTTAGGGGGCAAAAATTGGTTCGCATTGGCTCTACAGTTTTAGAGGAGAAGAGCTTTGTATCAAATTTTATATACTGATTAGACGACGTACATCGAACTCATAGTGTTGATAAAATCTCACACGGCCTTTGGTCATTTCAGCAAAATACCGTTTAGTTTTCACTAAAACGTACGTGCAACATCTACCAGCATTTGACAGACCAAATAATTGCCACCTTCTGCTTTAAGTATCTTTTAACTGAAATTTATCCATTATTATGTTAACTGTTTTTAAGGTTTAATTTACCTCCACTCAGATTATGCAGTGGTTGTTTTGAATGTCGCCAAATTTAACCTTTTTTGAAATATAAATGACAGTTTCAAACAAATGCGGAAGAAATCTTGCTGACTACTCAAAACCTAGACTAGGGAAAACGGTAAACAAAATTACCGAACAGATTTGTCAGCAAAAGAAATAATAATCTCAAAAGAGAACAGCTGTCGAAATACCACCAAAACTGTAAACAGCAGTGGCCCTGACTAGACTATTAATAATTACAAATGATTTTTTTTAAATAATTTCAAATGAATTTTTTTTATGGTTAGCCAATACATACCTTTCTATTGTGGTAAAATTTTTAAATATACTAACATTAAAAAAAGAAACAACAAAATAAGTTGAGATGAAATAAATACGTAGTGAAATGTGTATTAATACGTGTTACTTATAGTCTCTAACATTGTTTCCAGTTTATTACGTATATTTCTCACATCGAGATAGTTAAATTTTCACATTTTAAAGTTCGAGGTTTATCCGAGAACTTTAAAATGTGAAAATTTAACTATCGAGATGTGAGAAATTATCGTAATAAACCGGAAAACAATGTTAGATATTTTAAGCTATCTCCGTAGTCTCCAGTCTCAAGTATGCCGCCATTTTGTTGCTGTCATCGTTGCCATGTGTATCATTGCGCCTTTCATTGAAAGGGGTGTTGAGTGTAATATTTTTGATAAAAAATGTCACATTATCAATAAATTCAGTTATTTTAGTCATAAAATGGTAAAAATCAATTCGCTAAACAATGATGCAGGTGTTAATTTCATCAACATCCGGTTGCACTATTTCTAGAAACTGACATGAGACAGCCAATCAGCAAGTGAGATCAATGTCTAAACATGTTGATTATTAAGTTCATCTAACATCATTTAGGAAGTATTTATTTTGAACAAGAATTAGAGAAAGCTTATTACAACATTTCAAAGGCGTTTTACTAGCGTACTTGACGTATACCGAACGACTCAATAACTGTATTCCAGCATTCAGAGAACGTCTGTATAGCGTTTTGACGACCTGGTTGGAAATTCTTCTCTCCAATGTAATTTGCAAAGGTGAAAAGGATAGAAATCAAATGTTACAGAAAAATACGGATTTGCAGGAGGGACAGGTCCCTTCTGCAATCACAAAATTTATTTAAAAAATATTTCAGTCTGATGCTGACATAAAGCAGCTATTTACATTCATTTGGATTTTTTTCTCGCTTTTTAATCATTATTTTAATAATAAAACATCGGCTAATACGTTACACCTTAGTTACAAAGGCGCTCGGTTTGCGTTCTTTGCACGTTTAAAACAACTTTTGAGAAACTACTACATATCGCACATATTGCGTGTATAATGCACCGTTAGCGTTCGTCTAATGTGTGCATAACTTATCAACAACACGTCGGCGAACGTCGTGAAATTTTGTGCATGTTTCAAAATTTTCTGACGCACCAAGCGTTCAACAACACACGCCAACGTGTGTCGACGTGTTTGTAATGTGTTAGAAACATGCCACTAACTTCTACAACGCACACAAGCGTGTACGAAAATTTTTCCACACGTCGGCACACGTTGGCGTGTGACAGGGCCATAAGATGGCTAATTAATAAGACGTTGATAATTATTCGGAATGTTCTTGCCATGCATCTACTCAATCAGATTGCTTGAAGTATGTTTGTAGGCTTGCCCAGCATAACAAAATAACCGGTTTGGATCTCAGAATATTCTACGCTTCAACCAAATTGGCGACATTGTAAGTATAATCTTAACAGCATGAAGGTCACAAAAATATGAGCACACAACCACTACATCCTTTCAAAACCCTTCTCCCTAAAACTGCTTGTAAAGTATAGGCAGATTTGTAATGTTTTGTTCCAGGGAGAGTAATAGAAAGATTTAAAATAGCAATATCATAGCAATATATAGCAACTAAAGTATAGAAAGAGCCATTCGCGATAACTCTTGATATAAAGTGAATTTACCAGTGCAGTTTGTGCAAAACTCCAGATTTCAAAACTCAATCGCTCGCAAAAAAGATCAATAAATACTTAAGAAGTTTGGTAGAAAAATCAGTTACTGAATAATCTATGTATTTGCTAGTAGGTGGCGATGTGGGATTTGAACAAAATCAAGTAAAAGTGAAAAAAGCAGTGCTATTCTTGAACGGCTCGAAACAAAATAAACGGCAAAAAGCATATTCTGAATTAGTTTCAGGTAGAAGAGGAAATTTAGGCACATAATGCTTTCAAGTTTAAGATACGGTACAGTGAAACCTGACACCTGAGTACTCCGACATCCTGTCAAATCCGACATAATTTATTGGTCTTAAAGATAGCTTTTAAATGCTTTTTAAACCTGAGTATTCCGACATCTTGTATAATCCGACACATTTTTATGGTCCCACAGTGTGTCGGATTAAACAGGTTCCACTGTATCTTGTTTTTCTGAAGTCTTCTTATTCAGAGAAATTTTTTTATCTAATCCAAAATTTCACAGTTGTTTTATTACAAAGAGTTGTCGAACATAAATCTCTATTGTGGTAGCTATTTAAAAGTCTATCAATCTGTATCAAAGTAATACTCAAGTGAATAACATGAATAACTCGGTTAGTAGCCCAGTTGTACTGAGCCGGACTCAGCGAGCATAACCTAGTTCGAGGGCCCAATTCAAAATAAAAACCAAGTGTTGATCTGTATTTTAATTAGCCGGTGAACAAATTGGTAAAAACCTGAAAAATACAATAATTAACAATCATAAGTTAGGTGTCCAAAATAATGAGAATTTATAGTCCACTTATGCTACCATAATTATGAGTAAAATGTCAACATATTTAAATACACAATAATTTGCATAAATAACTACAAATATGACGTGTGTCTGTTTAAATTATACATCAGGTTCCGGTATACTCACGGACAAATACAGTTGAGATGACTGTAACACGCAGAATATGTGTTCCATAATTATATCTGGATGTATTTAAAGGCACTAATTGCTTGCCATACATTCTATATTTATATGAATTATGCAACTAAATAACGGTTATTTATCTTCCTCTTCTAGACGGAAATATCATAAGCGAGCGAAGCTCGCTCTTTATGGTAGAAATGTGGTAAAAAATAATCTTTTTGAAATAGCTATAAATAGATCATAGCTATAAATAGATACCATTTGACGCTGTTTAAATCTTTCGTCAAACATCGCCGACTCTCGCGTGACTATTCATCCAACATGGCGACCTGGTTCCCATAATCTTTTGTGTTTTTGTTAGAACATGTTAAATATGCGTTCGTCCCGATCATTTAAAAAATGTCAATGTCATTTCAATCAATCGATCGGTTTGTTTATTTCAAGTGTCACTTTTCCCTTTCAATTAACTTTTGTTCTAAATAAAGTCAACTACATGAGAAACGATATGCATTGATACAAACATTCAAATTAGCATAAATTAAATCAACAAAAAACGGCGAACGAAGATCTCATGACTGATGGCGTTAAGTTGCTAATATGAGGAAGGTGCAACCTTAAAAGCGAGCGAAGAATAAAGGGGAGACTCTCAAATGACTGTGTTGCTCACAGACCATGACCGACATCATAAAGACATCAGTTTCAGAGATCATAATGGCATAAATTTCTTCTTAGGGTCCGATGAAAATCCTCTTTTCCCATTGATGGATATCTTGAATTTTGAGCATACAGTCCTGATGGACACAAATTTTTAAGGGATCTCCTATAGTTAATTGTAATCAAGTTTGGTTCCAATTTGATCAGTGGTTTAAGAGACCAAGTCTTTAAATGAATTTCCATGGCGGAACAAATGTTAAATTATTGCTCGCTGGCGGCCATCTTGGATTGGATGCAGACCTATGCAATGGATAAAAGTATTACAGGGAACTGGTACCCAAGGACCAATATGACAAAGTTTTGTTCCTATCGGCCCAGTGGTTTCATTGGAGATTCTTTGAATGAAAAAGGGGGAGAGAAAGATTTTCTCAGAGGTGCCGTCCCAAAATATGACTTCTTAGTGATGGGGGTCAAATATTTTGAATCTTATATTTTGTGCAGCATTAGCTGCACAAAACATTAAGCTTTTATGGTATTTGTGTTGATAGTGTTGAAGTTCATACCATAGATATGCACATACAAAAAATGGCACAACGGTAATAAGATCTCATGTTATGGCTTTGTTTCTTTGTTTTTCCGACGCTGCCATTGTCCTTGGATTGTTCTTTTTGGACTGATGGTTCGGTTCTCAGTTACTCTAAAGTTCCGCAGCACCCCACCATTTACTGTCATCCAAAGGATTATATATGTTAAATCGAATCCTTCCCTGAAATTTATAGTAATTTATTGTTGTTTTTTTAAATTGTACTATATCGGGAGCATGTTTCAACATAATTTTTATCGGACTTTACATACTGGAATTACTGAAAGTAAAGGTAAAGGTAAGATATTACTGGTTTTGAAGATGATGATTGTCTTGTTAGAGAAGTTTTATTTAAGGTAAATAGACACTGTTGCGCTGCGCAGTGTAATCGCGCATTAGCAAAATACAAAGTCGAATACGGGTTTGGTTTGATTTCCTTGCCGGAACAGTCCCTTGACAGGTTTTCCTTTGTGACGTCATAATTGATTGACTACTATGAAACGTCATATTAAGACCATTTTGTCGCGAATTAACCCCCTTTTCCCGTAAATAATGTTTATTATGGGATGTTTTTAAAATAGAAGTAAGATATGCCACAATAAGGTATTCCAAAAATAAATCAAAGAAATCAAGGGAAGAACAAAACTTTTTAAATTTACAATTGGAAAATTTGATGAAGCAGAAAGATAATACGGATGACGGAAGTGAAGATTATTTAGATGTACAAATATCTGAAATTGAATCAAAATTAGGAAAAATCTATGAACAAAAGGCTAAGGGTGCACAAGTTAGAGCAAGGGAAAGGTGGACAGAGTTAGGAGAAAAAAATAATTCATATTTTCTGGGATTAGAAATGCAAAGACATGTGAAAAAATCTATAAATAAATTGAAAAATGAAAAAAGGTGAAATTGTAACAAACCAAAAGGAATTATTAAATGAAATGAAGAGTTTTTATGAAAATTGATATACGTCTACTGATCCGGATGAAAATTTGACAAATGATTATATTTTTAATACACAAAAGGAAAACTCATTGACAGCTGAGGATAAACTAATATGTGATGGTAAAGTAACTGTTGATGAGTGTTCACTTGGTATTAGAAATATGAAACTGAATAAATCTCCTAGATTAGACGGCTTGACCGTGGAATTTTATCAATTTTTTTGGGAACGATTAAAGTATCCGTTAGCCAACATTTACAATAGAAGTTATGACAAAAATATGTTACCGTTTTCACAACGTTCTAGTGCTTTATCACTGATATTTAAAAAGGGTGATCCTTTATCTTTGAATAATTATCGACCAATTTTACTTCTAAATGTAGATATGAAACTTCTATCATATGTTTTGGCTCAGCGAATTAAAAAAGTATTGCCTAAATTGATAAATGAGGATCAAACTGGTTATGTAAAAAATCGTTTTATAGGATTCAATTTAAGACAGATACAGGATATTATTGATTATGCTGATATGTATAATATAGAAGGAGCAGTTGTTTTTGTTGATTTTTCAAAAGCGTTTGATTCATTAGAATGGAATTTCATGTTCGGGGCTTTAAAACATTTTGGCTTTAATGAATCATTTCTTATTTGGATTAAAACTTTATACAATGATATCCAAACTTGTGTTATAAACAATGGTTGGATATCGGAAATGTTTAAAAATACAAGAGGTATTAGACCAGGTTGTCCATTGTCTGCAATTCTTTTTGTAATTGCTGTAGAAATCTTGGCTCTAAGGTTAAGAAATAACAACGATATAAAAGGGTTTCAAATCAAAATTGATGGATTAAATAGATGTATAAAAATATCACAATTAGCTGATGACACTACGCTATTTTTTAATCGTAAAGAAGACATAGTACCAGCGTTAAATGAAATTGAAATTTTTGGTTCGTTTTCCGGTTTAGAAATAAATAAGAATAAAACAGAGGGTATATGGATTGGAAAATTAAAAAACAGTATTGACAAAGTTGGTGGAATTGGGTGGACGCAAAAGCCAGTTAAAGCTCTGGGCATTTATTTTGGACACCAGAAGGAAGAGGTTGAAAAATTAAATTGGGTAGGGAAAATTGGGAAAATGAACAATCTACTAGCAAAGTGGAAAAAGAGAAATTTTACTTTAATGGGTAAAATATTGATTATAAAAAGCTTGATATTGCCATTTTTACTTTTGTGGCTAGTGCACTGACAGTGCCAGAAAAATATAAAAAAGAAATAGAAAATAAGTGTTTTCGATTAATTTGGTCAGATAAACCTGACAAAATCAAACGAAACACATTGATTTTCAAGTTAAAAGATTGGGGTCTAAATATGATTGATTTTGATAGTTACTTTAAATCACTTAAAGTGTCATGGGTTAAAAAATTTGTTGCTAAAGGTTTAAGCAACTGGAAATTGATTCCTTATAAGTATTTTTCAGTTTTTGGTGACGAATGGTTTGTTTTTAATATGAATCTAGAATTTAAAAAGGTACAACATGTTTTAGAAAAGATACCTGATTTTTATCAACATATACTAAGATATTGGATAGAAGTAGGAGGGGGGGGGGCAATGTAAAGCACCAAAAAACTATTTAGATATTAGAAAGCAAGTTATATGGGGAAATAAATTTATTACTTTTTCGAATAAAAGT
Organism: Modiolus philippinarum; assembly: GCA_002080025.1. Classification (NCBI taxonomy): domain Eukaryota; kingdom Metazoa; phylum Mollusca; class Bivalvia; order Mytilida; family Modiolidae; genus Modiolus; species Modiolus philippinarum. The sequence goes on along the minus strand of MJUU01015182.1, from coordinate 205,433 downwards.
CTTGTTTTTACAAATTTTATTAATAGTGGAATTGTACATGTCAATGATATTGTAAACGCAAATGGGGAAATAAGTCAAGATATAATTTTACAGAAATTAAACAATAAAAGTAACTGGATTGCTGAAATATCAATTATTAAAAAAGCTATTCCAGCTAACTGGTTACTTGAATTAAAAAAAGAACAATCATGCAAGACTTCAGTTACTTGTAAAATGCAAATGTTTATTGACTTTCAAACTCGTGAGAATGTGTCTTGTTTAACAAACAAAATATTTTATTTAGTATTTATTAAAAATAAATTCTGTACACCAATAGGTATAACTGTATGGAAAAAATATTTTCACATGGAAGAAGGACATAGCATTACTAATCTGCTTCATTTTATATTTTATTTTATAGAAGAAAATAAATCAAAAATGTTTAGGTATAAATTGTTAAACTGTATTCTGCCAAACAAAAAATTGTTGTTTAAATGGAATATAACCGATAACAGTTTATGTAATTTCTGTGAGCAAGAGGAAGATTATTCACATTTATTTATTTCATGTCCATACTTAAATAATTTCAGAGAGAAGATAAACCAATTATTGACGAAATGTAATATTTCAAATGCAATTACATTAAAACATATTGTTTTTGGATACAAAATTTTTGATCAAAACTATTTTGATTTTAATTTTTTCATTACAATTTATGGATTTACTATTTTCAAAAGTTATTACATATCTGAACAAAAAAGGAAAAATATTAATTTATATCATGTGTTTTTGGAGGAGATTAGAAAACGAGAATATTTTATTAAAAAATTAGGAAAGAATGGGTTATTAAATAAAATTATGTCAAATTTGTAATAAGTGTTAATGATAATTTATGTTGAATTACGTTATTTTATCTGTGAATGTATTAATTCTAACAATAATGTCTTCAAAAGGTGCTTGGACTTTTGAAGAGGAATGTAACAAGCATATTTCTGAAATAAAGTAATTATTTGTTGTTAAAAAAATGTTTATTATGGAAACTTTGTAAAATATTTCCGTTAAAAGCATGGTGACATATACATTTTTTCGTTGCAACCAAGAGATCATATCATAAACTATCTATTTACAAAAACATATAAAATTCTCATGGAAAAAGGGTTCATTTTTATTAAGCTGAAAATTGCCTTTCCATATTTTCCCCATGCATTCTATGTAAAAACAGACGAAAAAATGGCTAAAAGTGAGCAAAGTTTGACATCAGTAATAGAAAAATCAAGCATGGTGACCCATACTTTTTGTTACATATTTCTTTCAAGTTAGTAATACTAGTTCTTCAATTGAGCCGACTTTTAACAAAATCTCATGGAGATGAACATTATCTACCTTAATTATTTTCATTACCCTTGCACCCTGAAGTATTTCTTTGTGGATGATATCTCCAATGTAAACGTTTTTACATGCCAAAAGCTGCTAGTATTTCATTGCAAATATTCATATAGTCAGCAATTTCTTATTTTGTAAACAATTGTGTTCATTTCTTTGTGTACATAGTGTTTGTATATTTTATTTATGTTTTTATAATAGTTTCTTTGTAATTCTGCTCTATTTTTTATTTTGTTTTACATGCTTTATGTATTTAATGAGAGATGAAAGTTTAATAAAATATTCAATTTAGGGGATAACCGTTTTATTCTGAGGGGGTCTGACATTTTTCTAGTTTTAAAATAGACATTCAGTCCCAAATAAAAGTTAAAAACAAATACTCTTGCATACACCTTCTTGCAACCAGACTCTACGTAGAGTATGGTAAAAATTTGAAAATAAAGATTAATTCCCTTAAGTGTTTGAAAAAAAAAAATCTGAGTCTTTAATTTTCAGAAATAAGGCACCGGCCATTTAACTTGAAAGCATGGGGTCTATGATAATTTCCCCCAAAATATTTTAAAGCTGTTTTTATGCGAAAAAAAATTTTTGGCTGCAACAGGGACTATACATGTAATGTATAGTCCCTGGCTGCAATAACAATGAAAAAAATCTGAAGGGGGACTTTCTGTCCAAAAATATAATGCTAATTTTGATAAAAAAATATATTTTGTTGAAAAGTTAAAAAAAAAGATAAAAACAAATTTTCTGTTAAGAAAAAACCATACCCCCCTTCAAGTTAAAGGGTTGATCCCGAAATATTCTTGCTTTGCCAAACGACAAACAGATTTGCCAGAACCCCCACGTTCTGCAATATCTCATTTTGTTTTTTGACCGAGGTGAGTTCAGTAAAACAGAGAACGGAGGAAGAAGACATGAGTAACAAGAGGGGTATATTTGAGACATGTGCAACTTGAAGTCCTTCAGAAAAATATTTAGTGTTACCTGGATAAATTACAAAGCAGTGGAAATATTATAGTGTTGGTTTTTGAAAGAAGTTGAATTTATTGTATCCGAATAACGTTTTATTTTATTCGCAACGGCGATGTGTGAGAGCTACCAAGTCTGTTCAAGTCTCCTAAATACACTCATCCCTTCAATGAAAAAGATTCAAATTTACACTCAATCTTATTCATAATATTCACGATCTCAACATGATATTTATCACCAGCTGTCATCTCAGAATGCATTGCAATCTCAACAGCACTTCAGTTCTTTGATTTTATGCAGTTGTCGGTCCTTTAAGTGTACTGTGCATTTCCGGGGTAGCAGACGCTTTGACAATTGACAATTTTCACAATCATTTGAGCATTATGATGTTTTAAAGCGTAATGCCATTTAATTTGAAAGTTTTCAGTCAAATATACACGATTATGGGAGCGGTTAAAACTAAGGAAAGCGATATCCTAATTTCAAGGTAAGACATTTTATCATGGATAGTAATTTCACCTTTGAGTTCACTCGAGGTGTTAGATGGACATATTTTTGATAAATGATTGCATCCAAGTGTGTTTCCGAATGCATTTTTGGCTTACTTTATAGCAACTTAACGCCATCAGTCATGAGATCTTCGTTCGCCGTTTTTTGTTGATTTAATTTATGCTAATTTTAATGTGTGTATCAATGCATATCGTTTCTCATGTAGAACAAAAGTTAATTGAAAGGGAAAAGTGACACTTGAAATAAACAAACCGATCGATTGATTGAAATGACATTGACATTTTTTAAATGATCGGGACGAACGCATATTTAACATGTTCTAAAAAAAAACACAAAGGATTATGGGAACCAGGTCGCCATGTTGGATGAATAGTCACGCGAGAGTCGGCAATGTTTGACGAAAGATTTGAACAGCGTCAAATGGTATCTATTTATAGCTATGATCTATTTATAGCTATTTCAAAAAGATTATTTTTTACCACATTTCTACCATAAAGAGCGAGCTTCGCTCGCTTATAAAGTAAGCCAAAAATGCATTCGGAAACACACTTGCATGCAATCATTTATCAAAAATATGTCCATCTAACACCTCGATTGAACTCAAAGGTGAAATTACTATCCATAATAAAATGTCTCAACTTGAAATTAGGATATCGCTTTCCTTAGTTTTAACCGCTCCCATAATCGTGTATATTTGACTGAAAACTTTCAAATTAAATGGCATTACGCTTTAAAACATCTTAATGCTCAAATGATTGTGAAAATTGTCAATTGTCAAAGCGTCTGCTACCCCGGAAATGCACAGTACACTTAAAGGACCGACAACTGCATAAAATCAAAGAACTGAAGTGCTGTTGAGATTGCAATGCATTCTGAGATGACAGCTAGTGATAAATATCATGTTGAGATCGTGAATATTATGAATAAGATTGAGTGTAAATTTGAATCTTTTTCACTGAATGGATGAGTGTATTTAGGAGACTTGAACAGACTTGGTAGCTCTCACACATCGCTGTTGCCAATAAAATAAAACGTTATTCGGATACAATGAATTCAACTTCTTTCAAATACCAACAATATAATATTTCCACTGCTTTGTAATTTATCCAGGTAACACTAAATATTTTTCTGAAGGACTTCAAGTTGCACATGTCTCAAATATACCCCTCTTGTTACTCATGTCTTCTCCCTCCGTTCTCTGTTTTACTGAACTCACCTCGGTCAAAAAACAAAATGAGATATTGCAGAACGTGGGGGTTCTGGCAAATCTGTTTGTCGTTTGGCAAAGCCAGAATATTTCGGGATCAACCCTTTAACTTGAAGGGGGTATGGTTTTTTCTTAACAGAAAATTTGTTTTTATTTTTTTTTTAACTTTTCAACAAAATATATTTTTTATCAAAATTAGCATTATATTTTTGGACAGAAAGTCCCCCTTCAGATTTTTTTCATTGTTATTGCAGCCAGGGACTATACATTACATGTATATTCCCTGTTGCAGCCAAAATTTTTTTTTCACATAAAAACAGCTTCAAAATATTTTGGGGGAAATTATCATAGACCCCATGCTTTCAAGTTAAATGGCCGGTGCCTTATTTCTGAAAATTTAAGAGTCAGATTCTTTTTTTTTTTGAAACACTTAAGGGAATTAATCTTTATTTTCAAATTTTTACCATACTCTACGTAGAGTCTGGTTGCAAGAAGGTGTATGCAAGAGTATTTGTTTTTAACTTTTATTTGGGACTGAATGTCTATTTTAAAACTAAAAAAATGTCAGACCCGCTCAGAATAAAACGGTTATCCCCTAAATTGAATATTTTATTAAACTTTCATCTCTCATTAAATACATAAAGCATGTAAAACAAAATAAAAAATAGAGCA
>MJUU01015182.1:181496-193347 GCA_002080025.1 Modiolus philippinarum | reverse complement strand
TGAATATTTTGCGATAATCAAAATCTCGGATTAGTTATAGTATAATTCTTAATATTTATTTTGCTCCATAAATTAAGACGAACAAATTAAAAACAATGTTGTTTTTCATCCCGTTTACTCATATTCCGTTACCATTTGCGCATGTGCGAAATGTATGGTTATCGAGTATTATACTGGTTGACGATTAACAAGAGCCATGTTAGAATTCTTATTGAATTTCTGATCATTTTCTGATTGGTAAACACGCTTGTGATTTAGAAATGATTAGGAGGTTTCTGAGGTTCCCTCATGATTTCGACCTCGTAATTTGTTTTCAGGCTACTTGAAATTTTCAAGAGTGAGGAGTAAGTTAACATGTATTCAAAAAACACACTGTGTGTACATACGTTTGGAGGGGCGAGGTTCTTTGAAGAACTTATCAGCACTGTACTCGCACTTGCCAGACTTGAACAGCACAGACCAGTCGTTTTAAGCAGACGTAAAGGCGGAAATTGACTGAATGTGTTGAGATCAGCGCCGATTCGACACTACATAGTCATTCTTGATAATGGGCAGGTATTTTCAGTCCCAACAACCATGACTATGGTAAAATCGATCAAAATATACTCTTGGTCATAAATATTGAATATTTTTGTTAAGAATGCCTTAGATATTTAAGGGCTGTTTGTTTAAAAAAAATCAATTTATACTTTAAAAATCGCTGAAATCATCCGTTAAATCATCCTTGTACACGATGGGCATCGAAAATATTTGTACACTCAATATTTGATTTACAAAATTTCCTATTTCACCAAAAAGTGGGTTTCAGAATGGTTTAAAGGAATAGTCTGACAGATTCCTAGAATCAGAGACTTTCGTAGTTCCCAGTTAGAAAACAATGTTTAAAGCAAAATATTATACTTTCATCCGCACAATTTTGTGCATGATACTTCCAAACTTCAAATTACGAACTCAGAAATTACGATTATTCCATATTTATGACCAAGAGTATATATACATCGGCAAACCAATACCGGAGTAAAAATTAGGAAAGGGGGAATTTCAAAACAAAAATCCAAAAAATCACGGCAATTCATATCCAATATCAATGGAGACAGCATGACAAAGACAATAGAAATAAGCAACATTGAACAAGAACGCCACAAAACTAAAGCACTAGCAGTGTGAACCCCTTCAAAAAACTAAACTACAGTATCATCAGGTGCTCCGGAAGGCAAGCATGATCTGCTCCACGGGTAGCACCCGTCACACTGCCAGTGAAAAGTCTGGTTTTGTCACAGTCGTTGTTTGTCAGTCCGGTTATAAATTCTGGATATACCCAAAGAAATCCATTCTCATCTCTGAAATAGAAACATTGTAACGGTATGTCAAATCATGGTGACGACCGTAAAACTTCTGTAGTGACAATTGCAACAGTAACTGACCATACTCTGGATGTACAAGTTTTTTAGACAATAATTTCGTTCTGTTGACGAAATCGGTGTACAAACTACAGGTACAATAGCGAATGAGTTGTGAAATGAAGACGCCATATCCCGTAGATGTGGAAATATTACTGCTCAAAACCAATCGACAGCTTGAGACTGAAAATGGCAAAGTTAGAAAAATACATACACATCTGAATCTTTAATGTGATGGATTAAGTGATGCATTGTCTTGAAGATAGCCTTCTAAAATACTGATAAAAATGCACTGTTATGAATCAGAGCTAGACTGGAGATTTTGCATTTTGCAAAGAGAAATGTTTACTTTTAGTTTGGAATGTAAATCAAACTTTTTAAAATACAGACTTTGTAATCAAACTGCAAAACAAAAATGCAATATTGACCGGCAAGAAGTTCTATTAGATTAAAAATTCATGCCAAAATATAGGTGAAATATTGCTGAAGTTGGCATTAATCACAAACCAATTAATCTACTAAATCAAACAAGTTAGGGATACTTATACTGTCATTTATTTCTTATTCGTATAATGTATAATGTCTTTTTTCTCGCTGAAAGGGATGTAAGACACAACGAGATAGCTGGTCGTCTCAAAGATGGATTACTGGATGGACATTCATATGTATCGTCACTGTAGGTATTTGAAAACTTATATTAATAATAATATTAGTGTGTTCAATACGGAAGCTTATTAGGGACACAACACAATTTATTTTTACACAACACAATTTTCTTTTTAAATTTGTAATTTCAAATTAATAAATTTTAAATTAGTAAATTGTTATTACAAAATATAAATTGTAATTAAAAATAAGTAAATTGTATTACAATTTAATAAATTGTTATTACAAATTAATAAATTGTTATTACAAATTAATAAATTGTTATTACAAGTTACTAAATTGGAAGTACAAATTACTAAATTGTAATTACAAATTAATAAATTGTTATTACAGATTATTAAATTGTAATTACAAATTAATAAATTTTAATTACAAATTAATAAATTGTAATCACAAATTAGCAAATTGTTATCACAAAATATAAATTGTCATTACAAATTAGTAAATTGTTATTACAATTTAATAAATTGTCATTAAAATTACTAAATTGTTATTACAAATTGATAAATTGTTATTACAAATTAGGAAATTGTTGTTGATAGGGGAGTTCACTGTCTTATTCGATTCAGGGAGCCAGGTCATGCTGGTCGCCGATCATTGTAAGCAAACTGTGTGGACAAACTTCACGCTTTATAATTATTATGCCACATTGTTTTATGAGGGGGGCTTTTTATGGTTTTGCACCGAGAATGTGTATTTATTAAAAGAATCAAGATATTATCAAGACATTTTACATTCAATGATGATCAAGAGGATGATCAAGAGAATAAAGTATTTCATCAGAGGATCCTGAGGGGGAAATGGCTCTTTTTCTGGAAATATTTTAAAATTTCTGCACAAAATGGCCAAAAAAATACAAAAATTGACTAGAATCCTACCCCCTTTTTTTGATAGCTTGATAAGACCGTGTATTTGAAGTTTTCCTAACACAATGGCATATTTGTCCTTGAATTAAAATTGTTAAGTGGGGATTCGCACTTAAAATAAGTAATTTATTGTTCTTTTCGGAGATATTTGTGCACTTAAATTTTCAACGGAGATGGATGCGTCTAAGCGTAATCTACGAGAGGATGTATCTGTAAAATGAGAGCAGAGAGAAGAGGGATGGAAAGTGGTAGAAAAGGTGGAACGAAGTGTGAGAATTGGGGGATTCGCAGGATTAGTTGACAGGTGACAGTAAGGAGAGTAGAGTGGGAAGCGGGAGAGATAAGTGTAAGGTGTGAGTGAGTGACCCTCCCTGTTCATTCCCTCCTCCTCTACTGGTACTAGATATTCGTTCCCGCCATTTCAAAAAACTATATTCTGTGAAAAACTGAAACTATATGTTAAATGATTATACATAATTTTACGAAAACTGCCAAAATGCAGAACATAAATTTACAAGTATCAAGTTACTATTCAGTTGAAATGGTCATTCGTTTCTCTTGCTTCTGGGTACGTAACAGAAACCAGAAAAGTAGTAAACTACAAATTTTACCATCTTCCAGACACAAAATAAGACCGCGAAGAATACATGAATAAGACAAATGCAATATTCCGAAACTGATATCTCGTCTCCAGGAAGGGGCATAAAAATTGCAAAGTCAACAGAAATACATGCTTTGTTTTGGGTCGTTTTAACCTGGAGATGGGATGTTGTCTCCTTGACATGTACCCAATTTCCTTTCTTTATCATATTCTATCCAGTTTTCATTTAAATCTGTTTAACTAGTTTATAAAAACCAAAAATATTGAACAAAACGGATTTTAAATATTCAATTTCATCTGAAGTTTTTGGCAACTGGCATTTACACAGGCGATGACCAAAATGTTTTCCCATAAGGTCAAATGTTAAGCTTTATTCTCCAATGGTAGCGATGTTTGTTCAATCCAATTAAAATAAGTAACCTTTGTAAAGGACCTCCAGGCATTATTCCAATACAGTTAAATGCTTCAGTTGTTTTAGAGTAGATGATGAAAATGAAAATTTTTTCGATAAAATTCAATTTTAAACCATGCTGGACGTCATGCTGGCGCAAATGTTTTTTGTCAGGCTTAAATTAAATGTGCATTTTATGTAGAGGTCCTCCCATGAATTATTGTTGAATTTGCTTCAATGGTTTCAGAGGAGATGAAAATGTGATTTTCTTAAAGGGTCAAATGTTTAATTATGCTTCGCGGTGGTTGCCATGTTTTTATCCGAAGATTTTCATTTCGGGGAATTTGGCATATCATTGCCAAGAAAGAATGTTTTCATTTACGGGAATTTTAATATATCATTTCTGGGATATTTATAATATGAATTTTTCACGAATACATTATTTGCGGGAAATTAAAAAAGACAAGTATACCCAATTTCGTACAGGTTGATGTTTTTTTCCTGTTCACCAGGGGATATTGAAGGAAAGTTTTGGGAAGAATCCATTGAAAGATGTATTGCATCGCATTAAACGTTGTAAATTTAGCATTCTTTAATACTGAAAATTACGATATATTTATGTCCAAACTGAATACATATAATGTGCCTCGTCCAGGTTCAAATAGTGGTTGTGTTCAACCGAGAGGTCGAGGAAGGACTTAAGCAGAACAAATTGTAATTGTATTGCATCCTCTTAATTTTTTTACATTTATCATTGTTTTAGAATAATTAGGATATATTTTCCCATGTTTGTTCACCTATACAAATGTAGCTCCTAATGTTCCTTGAAATTATGCACATTTTTTATAAAAAAATTAACGCAGCACACCTGTCTTTTGAAGAAAATTTGAATCTGATGTGGTTTCATATACTTAAAAAAATCTCGGTAATGATGTTTGTTGTTACCGGAAAAGAAATACGGAAATTCCCAGAAAGGAAAATTCTGAAATTTAGGAAATTCCCGGAAATGAAATCGCCCATTATTAGCTCACCTGGCTATGCCAGGGTGAACTTTTGTCATCACCTTGCGTCCATCGTCCGGTGTCCGTCCGTCGTAAACCTTTTCTTTAAAAGAACTTCTTCTTGAGAACCACCGAATGGATTTGAACCAAACTTCGCATGAATGATGCTTAAGAGGTGCTGAGCAAGTGTTGTTACTTTCGTGCCGATCTGCCATCCAACCTCCCCAAGCAGTGAAGTTAATTTAGCAGTGGACCCTATGCAACATAAAGGTTTGTTTACATAGTTAGAAAATCAGACCCTTTAAAAAAGAAGTTTATTTGTCAAATGTTTAATTATGCTTCGCGGTGGTTGCCATGTCTTTATCCGAAGATTTTCATTTCGGGGAATTTGGCATATCATTGCCAAGAAAGAATGTTTTCATTTACGGGAATTTTAATATATCATTTCTGGAATATTTATAATATGAATTTTTCACGAATACATTATTTGCGGGAAATTAAAAAAGACAAGTATACCCAATTTCGTACAGGTTGATGTTTTTTTCCTGTTCACCAGGGGATATTGAAGGAAAGTTTTGGGAAGAATCCATTGACAGATATATTGCATCGCATTAAACGTTGTAAATTTAGCATTCTTTAATACTAAAAATGACGATATATTTATGTCCAAACTGAATACATATAATGTGCCTCGTCCAGGTTCAAATAGTGGTTGTGTTCAACCGAGAGGTCGAGGAAGGACTTAAGCAGAACAAATTGTAATTGTATTGCATCCTCTTAATTTTTTTACATTTATCATTGTTTTAGAATAATTAGGATATATTTTCCCATGTTTGTTCACCTATACAAATGTAGCTCCTAATGTTCCTTGAAATTATGCACATTTTTTATAAAAAAATTAACGCAGCACACCTGTCTTTTGAAGAAAATTTGAATCTGATGTGGTTTCATATACTTAAAAAAATCTCGGTAATGATGTTTGTTGTTACCGGAAAAGAAATACGGAAATTCCCAGAAATGAAAATTCTGAAATTTAAGAAATTCCCGGAAATGAAATCGCCCATTATTAGCTCACCTGGCTATGCCAGGGTGAGCTTTTGTCATCACCTTGCGTCCATCGTCCGGTGTCCGTCCGTCGTAAACATTTTCTTTAAAAGAACTTCTTCTTGAGAACCACCGAATGGATTTGAACCAAACTTCGCATGAATGATGCTTAAGAGGTGCTGAGCAAGTGTTGTTACTTTCGTGCCGATCTGCCATCCAACCTCCCCAAGCAGTGAAGTTAATTTAGCAGTGGACCCTATGCAACATAAAGGTTTGTTTACATAGTTAGAAAATCAGACCCTTTAAAAAAGAAGTTTATTTGACTATATATATTGGCCATTGTCCGGGTGAGCGATACAGGCTCTTGAGAGCCTCATGTTATTGGATCGGAACGAAATGAGCAATATTTGCAAAGGGCCTGACATACATGCATCATTTGAGTTTTGTTGAATTTGCTATATCGGTTTCAGAGTAGAAGATGAAAATGTTAAATGCTAACGGACGACGAACGGGCGGACGACAGAAGCCAAGCGAAGGCAATAGCTCACACAGACCCTTAGGGCCAGGTGAGCTAAGAAAATCAGTTTTGCTGAATATTAGGATTTGTAATATACTGGTTAAGCAGGTTTAACTGAAAATAGAAATATGTTTTATACCGCATACCGCCTTGACGAGGTAAAAACGAAATTTGCATCTACAGCCTGTATTAAGATTTGTCCATATAATGCCTGTTTATAATGTAAAATATAAAGGTATTTTCCTATTCATCCTGGATAATGTCCTCGCAAAGTGGTATTGGGTTTCGATCACCTGTATTGGCCCTCGGTGAAGACTGCAACCCAGTATAACTGTAAATGGACATTATTCAGAATTAATATGAAATACCCATTTAATAACACTATCGTAATCAATTAAAAAATTCCAGGAGTGAAAGATGACAAAGATGTATTTCTGTTCACACAGCAATTTTATGCCCGCTTCCTGGAGACGAGCTATCAATTTCAGAATATTGCATTTGTCTTATTCATGTATTCTTCGTGGCTTTACTTTGCGTCTGGAAGATGGTTTGGAAGATCTCTGGTCAAATTAAACCAAATTTGCGGTTTACAATACTCTGGTTTCTGTTACGTGCCTAGAAGCAAGAGAAACAACTGATCTTTTCGACTGAACAATAACTTGATAATTGTTGTACATTTAAGGTCTTCATTTTGGCTGTTTTCGTCAAATTGTGTCTAATCGTTTAATACTAGTATATAGTTTCAGTTTTTTACAGATTATCGAGTTTTTTGTGAAGACGGGAGCGAATATCTAGTACCGTGACAAGAGGAGGGGGAGAATGAACAGGGGTGTCACTCGCTCACACCTTACTCTTATCTCTCCCGCTTCCCACTCCACTCTCCTTACTGTCACCTGTCAACTAATCCTCCGAATCCCCCAATTCCCACACTTCTTTTCACCTTTTCTACAACTTTCCACCCCACTTCTCTCTGCTCTCATTTTACAGATACATCCTCTCGTAGAGTACGCTTAGACGCATCCATGTCCGTTGAAAATATAAGTGCACAAATATATCCGAAAAGAACAAAAAATTAATCATTTTAAGTGCAAATCTCCACTTAACAATTTTAATTCCAGGATAAATAAGCCATTGTGTGTGGAAAACTTGAAACACACGGTCTTATCAAGCCTTCCAAATAAGGGGGTAGGGTTCTGGTCGATTTTTGTATTTTTTGGCCTATTTTGGTCCAAATTGTGCAGAAATTTTAAAATATTTCCAGAAAAAGAGCCTTCTTCCCCTCCGGATCCTCTGATGAAATACTTTATTCTCTTGCTCATTATTGAATGTAAAACGTCTTGATAATATCTTGATTCTTTTAATAAATACAGGTTCTCGGTGCAAAACCATAAACAATGTGGCATAATAATTATGAAGCGTGAAGTTTGTCCTTACAGTTTGCTTATAATGATCGGCGGCCAGCATGACCTGGCTGCCTCGAATCGAATTAGACAGTGAACTCCCCTATCAACAACAATTTTCTAATTTGTAATAACAATTTATTAATTTGTAATAATAATTAAGTAATTTGTAATAACAATTTAGTAATTTGTAATGACAATTTATTAAATTGTAATTACAATTTACTAATTTGTAATTACAATTTATATTTTGTAATACTGTAAAAGGGGATATTTTCGCGTGGTTTAAATTTCGCGATTTTGATTCCTAAACCTATTCGCGAGGTTTCATTTTCGCGATTCTCACTAATGTTTCGTTACGTTTATAATAAAAACAAATTTACGCGAGGGGAAATTTTCGCGAATATATGCCAATCGCGAAATTAGCGGAAATAAATCCCTCGCGAAAAATTCCCCTTTTACAGTAACAAATTACTAATTTGTAATTTGTAATAACAATTTACTAATTTGTAAAAGCAATTTATTAATTTTTAATTACAATTTGTTAATTTGTAATTACAATTTTTTAATTTGTAATAACAATTTATTAATTTGTAATAACAATTTACTAATTTGTAATAACAATTTACTAATTTGTAATTACAATTTATTTTTTTCTTTTTTTTTTAATCAACACATTATATTCAACAAATTCCTGTTAACATTCCACCTTAGTGTCACAGCTTTAATCATCAAGGGTCCCCAAATTACATTTGTGTATGCGATCGGGGATATCAAATACACTATAAGAAGTAAGTCCACATTTGTTGATACCTATTCAAAAATTATTATTCGAGTAAACCTTCTTCTTGACCCTAAGATATACATCAAAATTTGGGATTTAAAACACGTTGTTGGTGCCTGCGATGTATTTTACCTGTATTAATGATTTATAAAATTGACCAAGTTATTAATTTCTGTGTTTATATTAGGTTTGATTATATGTTTATTTCTTAATCTGATATTTAGGTTATCTCTCAATTTATAAATAAATTTATTTTTTAACTGAGTAATGGTAACGTTTGAGCTTTCATACTTGATATTATTTCTTTATTTCCACACCACCAAATTTGCTACAGCCGATATCATGTTTGCAATTATTACCCCTTTTTCCCTCCATCGCAGAATCCCAGAATCATGTGTTTTTCTCGTATAATAAAATTTTCCGTTGCTTCACATAAAGACAGAAGTGTATTTACATACTCTATGAAAGGATAAATTTTCTTACAATTATAAAACAAGTGATCGATCGTTCAAAATGATGTTTGCAAAAGCGACAGTGGCCATTAGTTTGTGATATTCCGTCTTTTTTTAAAACGATATTCAGTGTATATAATATTATGAACCGTTTTCCAATGAAATTCGCTTATTTTATTTTTTATGCCTAAATATTGTATTGTACTGAAGATAACAGACCAATTTATATGGTTGTCATAATCATTTTCCCATTTTAGTTGTGCTTTTGGCACTGCAATCGGGTTTAAAATATCTTGAATATTTTTTGGCCTTAATTTAGATGGCGGTATAGTTTTGTGCTCTCTGTCATAAAAAAAGTAGACATTCTTATTTTAATTTTTTGTTTAGGAAATAGTTGAGGTATATCTGTTTCTCTCAGTTTACTAAGAAATCTATTTGGTATTGATGCTTTTATTTAATTTTATTTACTAATTTGTAATTACAATCTATATTTTGTAATTACAATTTACCCAAATCTAAGGATTTTATCTGGGCTTGCATAGCTCTGGTTTTAGCTAATTTTTATGTAGATCCTATTTGATATTTTCTCGATGATCTTTTATATGTCTATTGGGTTGGTCTTTAAACTATTTGGATTTGATCTGCACCGTGGAGACTCCGAAATCGATATCTGTAAAAACTAAATTTTAGTAAGAATGGTATTTTCGAACATTTATTTAAAATCATTACAATTTAGATATTTGATTCTAGTTTTTTCACGTTCTGTTTTTTTTCGCTTTAATATTTGTGTGCCGATGCAAAAATAGTGTTTACAAATTACCGATATTTTAATTCACATGAAATAAAAAAAAAAACGACATGTCACTTTATTGCATGAATAAGGAACAGTACGGTTTACGACTAGATACACATTTCGACTTAAGAATGGCAAATTCTGATACATGAATAATGACTAATGAATGATCTAATGGATGCTTTTTTGAATCACCACTGACCTGGCTTGACTTTTGACTGATCAGTTTTTATAAAAGGTAACAAATAATGGGAATTGTTGACTCTTCCAGAGAATGGACGGCTCTTTGACATTGGGATATCTTATAGAACAGTTTCTACAGGTTTACAGTTGGTCGTACATCTAAACATGATTGTAAAGCCCTCTTATATCTTCCAGAATACTTACATGAAAAAACCAAAAGCTCTCAGATAATCAATGAAAATTTCTGACAGGCGCTGCCCGTGTAGAAACGTCATCTGTACAGTGAGATGATTGAATTGCATTCTTCTATGCCTTAGCAGAATTTGATATATTCATTGTTGTCATCTTTATCTCTCATTTCCAGTAAATAGACATCTATCCATGCTGTTTGCTGCTGCCTTCAGAAATTTTAACTCGCATCCGTTACACAACGCAGTGGTTAATCTAAATGGCTCTAAACTTGATCTTTTTTTTAAAGTGAAAATTACTTTTTGAAAAACTTGGGAGGTTTTATGGAAAAAAAACTTAATTGTCACATATTGACATTTCTTTATAATGGTGTTAAACGTTTGGTGGACATTCATTCTTTTTGTCACAAAGAAAACATACAATAAAATTACTTGTTGCAAATGACACTGTAGGTCCTTTTCAACCTCGGCTCAAATCAGTTGCTCTTAATATAATTACAGGTCTTTTAGTAACAACAAGATAACTCGTTTGGATAATGGTATATTCGACGATTCACCCCGCATGCGGACGTTGTAAGTACAAAGTAAACATCAAACTCTGGAAAATATTAGTTTGATATAACTCTACGGCCATTTTAGGTTTTAACTGTTAACCTCTCTTTATAATAAAGCTAATCATAATCCATCACTGCGTTGTCATCCTTTTATTTAAGAATTCTTCTTCTTGAAACTTAATGAAAAATATATCGTTAATTTTTCGTATACCATAAAACTTAAAGAAAAAAAAATAATAATAAAACAATGCCCTCAAAACACCCAATCATAAAAAAGCTATATACTTATCTCACAACAACTCCGAGAATAACATGGACACGTTTACTTAAAATCCTTAAGGAGTCTGATATGGATGACCAAGAACGGCTTTTTATAGTACATTAATTAGCCGTCATTCAGAAAGTGTGAGTTTCCCGTTTCTAAGCTACAAATTCCAAAAATTTTCGACATATGTCGTCTACATTTCGCAACTGTCTTGCTATTGCAATTCCCCCTAAACATACCGTTCCTTTGTCGTTACAACTGAAATTACAAACGCCGCGCGTAAATGCTGCATTCAACAACTTTTGCTATAGAATCTTAAGTAGTGAGAGTCGACCATTTTGAGTAAACCCAAAAAATAAATGGATCCAGAGATCCAAGAGAAGGCCGGTTGAAGCACACAAAAATGTAGCCAAGATAGGGGATTAATTTGTAATCGAAGAGGATTAAGTTGTCGGAAAGGATAAAGTTAACGAAAAGGATTAAGTTGCTATAGGAAAGGATTGAGATATAAATCCGCGACAACGATATCGTTTCACACTTGAGTTGTTACAGAAGGATTAAATTGTTATTTGATGATTAAATCATCATTTTAGAGGTAATTAATACACAAACAGAAGAAAAAAGGTAACCCCCAATTATATACAAGACGAAGAATCGGTACTCAATCACATACAATCTTGTAATCTAAGACAAAGATAGTCCGACAACTATTGAGAACACTGAAATGTGTCCCCCCCCCCAAAAAA
>MJUU01015182.1:129452-181454 GCA_002080025.1 Modiolus philippinarum | reverse complement strand
ATATTTTGTCAATATCAAGGTAATAACTAAATCAGTGTTCAAATCACATCACATCGAATTTTACAACTATTATTGATAATATTGTCATTTTGGATTACAAGAATCAATGAGAAAGGTACCCCTAACAGATGTGGTGGCAGGAAGAGTAAATCATGGGAGGTAAGGTTAAGAACGAAAAGATAAATTTCATACATTTTATTGATGACAAAGTAACATATCATTACAAATTAGAATGTGTTTCGTTGGTAAATGTCTCGCGCAAAGAATTCATCTACAATTTGCTCCATGGAAGAGTTCTTGTATCATGATTTTAAGAAATGAACGCAGTACAGGCCACATGTATCTGTTCTTGGGTTGAACTCTGTCTTTGTTGTATATGTATTTGGGTGCATTGACGATCAGCACGTTTCTGCATTGGCTCTGATAGTTTTCAGTGCTCTTCCGAACGAATCAAAGAATTCGGCAGGTCCTGACAGAAAATGAAAGACCATCTAGTGCGTTCCTGTACTATCTAGGTGTCTGTATTGATGCACACTCACCACAATTACCATCACCATCACCACCACACTCACCACCACCTCCACCGCCGCTCAATGTTATAAAGGAGCCGGAGCAAAGTCCTAATAGAGCAACCGAGGAGTTTTACTTATTCGTCAATAGCATTAATTCTCTGGAACAGACCCGGGGAATCTTGGCGGAGGATTTAGGATTAATTTACCTCAGGCCTATGATTTAGACAGAACTTGGGAATGTGCTTTATTAGAAATTACGTTCGTACCAAGTTTACCGACACATAGGATTTACGTCTGTAGCAATGTGTAAGGAGACGTTAAGTACGTTAGAGATACTTACCATCCGCTTCTTCATTCAGTGTCAATCAGGAACGAAGATCGTTTTTGAGAGAACCACCTACCATACGACTCTGTCGATGCTGAAAGACGATTTTCTTCAAGTGTGTGGATTAAAAGACGATCACGTTTTGTGCTTGCTGCACTTTAGAAAAAAGGTAATACGAGGTATGCAGTCAATATAAACATGTTTAGTTTAATTTTCCACAATTGACTCAGTCCTGTTGCTAACTGAATTTTACTGTTGTTACTTTTGTATTTTTATTTATCACATTAGCTAGGGGGGAAGTTTGGGTCCAATGAAACTAGTTTAACCCCGCCGCAGCAGGTTTGCGGCTGTCCTAAGTCAGGAAATTTATTAAGCCTTTGTGTGTCTTGTCTGTTTTCTAGTTTAGTTTACTTTATGTCTATAGGAGTCTAGGATGATGTTTATTTCGCTGAACTTGATTGCTCTTTATTTAGGGGCCGACTCCGACCTGCCGTTTGGGTGAGGTTTTCTCACCGTTCATTGAACATCTTATGGTGGCTTTGAGTTGTAATTCCTCCCCTTAGGGTCGTTGTCTCTTTGACACATTCCCCGTTCTTTCTTTTTTTCTATGTAAATGGAATGCTCATTCTGTCATCGGGTGTATTGCAGGAGAGACACCATGTTGAGGCAGTACCGCATTAAACGTGCATCTGGAGTGTATCCACCACCACTACCAACTCAAACACCATCGTCACCACAGAAAAAAGACACCGGTGGAGAAGAGGACTTCGGAGCCATTGATGCCGGGAGAGAGGAAAGTGAATTGGACGAATCGTACGACGCAGATGAAGGTGAATCGGAAGAGGACCGAACAGACCGCATAGTCTGTCGGGGCTGCGGATTACTATATGCTCATACCCGTTGTTTAGAGATGACAGAGAAAGAATGGCGATATAGAGGGAACTTATGGATTAGAATTGGAATGTTACCTGGCCGACTTACCGGTAACCTTGTGTTGCGTGAACACACTCCCCGAGGACATCTCCAGCCGCCAACAAAGTTAAGTGGTCAATACCGGTACCTTCGACTATAAAGCAAAGCACTGGCTGGTTTTTCATTTCCCGTCGGAAGGACCAAACCAATGCTTTGATTCGTTTGAAAGAGCACCGGAAATGTATCATCGCCACTTCAAAAACGTGCTGATCGTGAACTCGCCCCAATGCATATACAACAAACTCAAAGTTCAACCCAAGAATTGATACCTGTGGCCTGTACTGTGTGCATTTCTCAAAGTCCAGATACAAGAAATTTTCCATGGAGCACATTGTAGACAAATCCTCGCCCGTAACCCGGAGCAGGTCGAAGGCAATTTGAAATACATTTACCAATGAAAGATATTCTTATTTGAAATGCTATGTAACCTTGTCATCAATAAAGTGTATCTAATTCATTTTTGCATTCTTAACTTTACCTCCCCTGATTTACTTCCCGTCACTAGCCTCCCCCTATAGTCTTGTAATCCAAACTGACAATTTATTCCAATATTTTAACAAAATTCTACGTGATTTGGACACTGATTTAGTTTTACCTTGACAAAATATAAATGCTTGATGTTCGATAGTTTTTGTTTTTGCTTTGGTTAAAACACATTTTGTCGGACTTTATTTGTCTTAGAATACTAGATTGTGTGTGATCGGCTACCGGTTTTTTGTCTTGTGGATAATGAAGAGGTACCTTTTTTCTAGGCGTTAAAGTCCTCTTAAATGACAATTTAATCGTCAAATTACAATTTAATCCTATAAATGAACTCAAATGTACAAAAAACCCTTTTTGACAACTTATTCCTTTCAGTGGTCAAATATTACATTTCAGCGTTGCTACATGTGTTCCTTATCAAGATAAATACATGCCCAACCTATATATCCAGCGTTAAAATCATATACAAATGCAAAATAAATATATACTAGGTCTAGCCTCATATATTTTTTCCTTAGTTAGTCTAACCTTATGAAAACCAGATACGATATCGTTGTCGTCGATTTACAACTTAATGCTTTCCGATAATAACTTAATCCTTATACAAACTTAATTCTTTCAGCAGTAAAATTCTTTTCGATAACTACTGGCCATCATCTTAACTCCATGGTTTTTGGGATGCTTAAATCGGCCATAATCTTGGATCCCTGCGTTTTTAAGTTGACAAAAAATGATCGACTCTTACTACTATATTAGGGTTGTCCCAATAAGATTTGATAATAAAATGTTTCTACCTCGCAAATGAAAAAAGACAATAGGTTAAACAATAACAAAATAACGAAATTTCTGTTGATTTACTTTCTGCATATGCGCATTTCGACAAATTATGTCTCATAAGTGCGGATCAAATTACAAAATTTGGAAGTCCATTAGCCGAAAAAACATGTTAAAAGTAATCATTAATCATTAATCATTTTCATATAATGTTAAAACGAAGAACTCTTGGTGTTTTAGTGGAGAAGCAATATGGTATTGGGAAAAAATTGGTGAAAAACGGACAATAACTCCTACACTTGAAGTAATATCAAACATAAAGCCAACCCTCAGGAAATATTACTGACATTGCGCCGAAAGTTAGCACTTACTAAAAGTGTATACTATGGAAGAAATGTGAACTCAGATTTTTTTCAGATATTAAAGAAACTATATCTTGCTTGCGTCTTCTATCGCTGCGCTGCTATCCAGAAAAAAAGTTCTATACAGCTAAGATATCTCGGTTCGGGATGCTTGTATCAAACATTCTTTTGTGTTTTTCTATTATACTATTTCTGTTAACCATATTTTTAGCTCACCTGACCCGAAGGGTCATGTGAGCTATTGCCATCACTTGGCGTCCGTCGTAAACTTTTTCAAAAATCTTCTCCTCTGAACCAATTTTGACCAAACTTGGCCTTAATCATCACCAGGGTATTCTGCTTAAAAACTGTATCCGATGAATCCGAGGACCAAACAACATGGCTGCATTTACTAAAAATAGCACATAGGGGTAAATTACTGTTTTTTGCAAACAACTAAAAAACCGTTACAGATATTAAAAATCTGACATGAGGTAAAAGTGATCAGCATGGCAAGATCAACCTGCCCTGTAATTTTGAAGAAAATCTGATTACCCATTTTGGAGTTATTTCCCTTTTTCCGAAAATTTTTCAAAATTTTAGTATATTTTATTTTTTATCAAAGAAACTATAACAGATAGAAGTCAAGTTATAATTGCAAAAATGTTTATCATATCAAGATCTACCCGTCCTGAAATTTTGGAGAAAATCCAAAAACCCTTGTAGGAGTTATTGCCCCTTTTCACAGAATTTTCAAAATTTTCGTATTTCTCGTCTTTTATTTCCAAAACTATTGAAGATGACGGTTAAGTGTAAATTGATAAACTGTTTGCCATGCTGTGGTGAGTTCAAAATAGGTGTTGAAAATCGTTTGTTGACCAACATTTTCAAAATGGCTGCCAAAAGAAAACTCGGGGAAAATTCAACATTGTTCGATTTCAATAAAATTTGGTTTCCAAATAGATATCGATGTTGCGACTTCAAAACCAGTGTTGAAAATTGTTTGTTGACCGTCATTTTCCAATTGGCCGCCAAGACAGGTGGGAAAATTCAACGTTGTCCGATTTCAATGAAATTTGGTTTCCAAATAGGTATTGATGTCTCAACTTCAAAACTGATGTTAAAAATTGTTTGTTGAATGCCATTTGTAAAATGGCCACCAAAATAGGCGGGAAAATTCAACAGTGTCCGATTTCAATGAAATTTGGTTTCCAAATAGATATTGATGTTGCGACTTCAAAAACTGATGTTGAAAATTGTCATTGCCCGCCATTTGCAAAATGATGTTGCGACTTCAAAACATATTGTCGAATGTTGTCCTTAGCAAGAACGTTTTTGTCAAAAGAGCAAAACAAACAAATATAGTAAAACATGATCAGACTTTAAATACAGTTCAAGATATGTGTTCCAGCTATCAAAGTTTGAGAGACTGAAGTTCAACTGTATAACTTACAATGTAAGCTTGATTGTCGCAACTGAAAGCCAATTGAGCAATACAGACTCCCGGGAGCTTCTGGTCTTCACAATTTTAGAAATATGTATAAACTATATTATAAGGGGAACCCCTGCCAATTTTTTTGTTTTGTTTTGAAAAGGGGATTTGAATTGCTTTGATTTCAGCAATACATATTGCTCGGATTATAAGGGGAACGTCTGCCCAAATTGTTTTTTGAATGGTGGTCTGAAATTGGTTGTAATGCATAGTGGAGCTTTCAGTTGCCATGGAAACCAAACCAGAACACTGAATCTTTTAAAAAAGGTATTGTGCTTCATAGTTTTCTTCACAATATAAGAAATATGTTTAAACTAGATTATAAGGGGGAAACCCTGCCAAATTTTTTTATGGAAAGGGGGTCTTGGAGTGTTTTGATTTCAGCAATATGTATTATCTGAATTATAAGGGGAACCCCTGCCCAAATTTTTTTTTGAATGATGGTCTGAAATGGGTTGTAATGGATAGTGGGGCTATAAATTAACCGTGGAAACTGCTCAATCTACTTGCCTAATTGGAACCATACTTGGTGACAACTGTCCATAGTCGGTACCTATCAAAGAATGTGTCTGGTAAGTCCGCATGTATTCCAAGATGGCCGCCAGCATTGGACATAGTTTAAGATTAGATCCTATGGGAAAAACACGTTCAAAGACATTCTTCTCTGAAACTACCGGGTCAGTTGGAATGAAACTTGGTCACAATAGGCCTTTAATGGTCTTCTAAAAACATTATGTCCAACCAGTCTGCACCTCATCCAAGATGGCCGCCAGCGGGGACCATTGTTTAACATTGGACCCTATGGGGAAAACACGTTCAAAGATTTTCTCCTTTGAAACTTCTAGAAATATATCGGCAAACGAATACCGAAGCAAGAAATGAGACACTTTAACATTGGGTTAATTTGGGCTGCAGTCTATGTCAGTAATGGACACGGTGAGCTATACAGGCTCTTGAGGGCCTCTAGTTCAGAGTGTCTGCTCCACTGATATATTATTTGTTGAAATTACTCCTCATAGCGGAAACAAAATAAATGGCATATATTTTCTTTGATAACTTTTTAAGTACACAGGTTTCTAGTAAGTAATCAACATTTCAACGTGGATATTCAGGTAAAATTGAAAAATCTTTGTTTTCATTATTATCAAGATATGAGGTTGTAGATTTCAAAAGGATATAAGTTGTACCTCGATTGCTCATAATGGTCAATATAGCATTGAAGAGGGTTTTTAAGTGTTAAAGGTTAATGCTTGTATGTTATTTTGCCATCCATGCTCGAGAGGTGTATGTTCTTTAATTTTGCTTTATGTTTTAATAATCATGATTTGCTTTTTTGTAATGATTTGTACATATTATGTGAAAATAAATTGTTAATGAAGTATTTGTCAGGTGTATCAAGAGATTTCATTCTAGACGTAACAGTTCAGATGAGAGATGTGTTAATTTAAAACTTACATTTTTGTAAAAGGAAGGGGTATACATTTAACCTTATATGATTTTATTTTACAGGCATTTAGGAGAAACTGAAATTACAGATCTTCCATTAGGCCTATTTGATTTTTCACGTAATCTAATAGACTTGTAAGTAAAAACTCTCATTCAACTTTTTTGAAAGATGGACTGATTTACAGAGTTTCGTACTTAGATTTCAGGCTTTATGTTTTATACGGTCGATAATTTCTGCAATATAAAAAAATCATTCTACCTGTGTCAATAATAAAAAAATCTTCGTGTTTTAGTGGAGAAGCAATATGGTATTGGTAAAAAACTTGTGAAAAACGGACAATAACTCCTACACTTGAAGGGCGTCTGGATTTTCTTCACAATTCCACAGTGGGTAGATCTTGATATATTGAACATTTTTCCAATTAACACTTCATCTCTATCTGTTACAATTTTTGAAAAAAAAATGCATACAGTTTGAAAATTTTACGGAAAAGGGTCTGTATCTCCGAGACGGGTTTTCCGATTTTTTTCAAAATTGCAGGGATGATAAATCTTGGCATTTTGAACAATTCTCCATCGTCACATTTTCGATATCAGTAACGGTTTTCCAATTATTGGTGACAAACTACAATTTACCCAATTTTCTATTTTTGGCAATGACGGCAATGTTTCTCATCGGATCAAAATAAAATGTGGATCGTTTGTAGGACACATGTAATAAATCATTAATGAAACGTTTCAAACCAATCACTCCAGCGGTTTTAGAGGAGAATGTTTATGAAAAGTTTAAGACGGACGACGGACGCCGGACGCAAAGTGATGGCAAAAGCTCACCCTTGTAAAGCCATTTAGCTAAAAATGAATCGTGAATCTCGGTTAGAACCGAAACTTCATTTTTTTGTTTTCTTTTTTGAAGACTTGATTGATAAGGCGGTCACGGAGACAACTTTGGCTAATGAGAAAGTTTGCATAATGGGTGCTAGCTATCGCCCAACGAATCAACTGCGAAACATACATTTCTTTAGCAGAAGTAGGTCTCTTTTGTAAATGTAGTTAATTTTAGTACTGCGATGACAATTTTCGTCAAATCTGAGATGCAAGTCAAAAAAGATGTCGATCTAGCGGTTTCTGTTGTTTCCACGGGAAAGATGGAAAGAACATCATCAATGTATCTTTAGGCGAGATTGAAGGATCTAGCAACTTTAATTTTATGAGCTTTTATGTGTCCCTGAAGATATTAATAATATACTTAAATATTGTCCCCAATAGACTTGCCTTGAAGATATTCATAATATACTTCAAATATTGTCTCCAATAGACTTGCCCACAAGTGGGCTCGTCCATTATTATCATCAATATTTTTCGTATCAAAAACAAAACTTCAAATATTGTCTATCTTAGCGGACTTCCCAACAAGTGGGCTCGTCCATTATTGTCGTCAATATTTTTCATACCAAAAACAAAACTTCCATTATTACAGCGTACCAGCAAATATTGCAGGGGGAAGCATATATGGTTAGGGGGGAGTTTTTATCACTTTTTTAGTGATTGCGTGGAGAAAAGGCAAGTTTGCTAAATATCCAATGCAGTTATCTAAACTGCTATATACCACGGAACCCAGCAATGAATAGGCTACACGATGGTCAAGAGAATAAAGATCCACAGACTGTAGTTTCTCCGAACACCTCGACATAATTTCAAACTTTCGGATGAAAAATGATATTTTCTTAAATTTTACCTTTCTAAAGGGTATATGAATCGTTTTACGTGTTCATGTACATTCAATAATGCAATTTCAACCAGACTTGGTCGCTCAAAAATACCTGCTACCTGCTAAAATATTTTACAAGTTTTGTATGTGTGACCGGGGGGGGGGGGGTGTTATATATCTAAGCGGGGGAAAAGCAGTGGTTTGTTTTGTTGTAAAAAGAACATGTTTTCGTGACGGCAGAAACATGTTATGCAGGGTCTTTGATACTAACATCCTTTTGAAATGCGCAATGAAGTCTTTCGTCGCTTGTGAGAAATGATTACCTGATATTTTTGGCAGAGGAATTTAGCTTTGTGTATAAAAATTGTATGTAAAATACACATTCAGTCACTTGTGTCATTTTTATAGACTGCATAGTTTTTTTTTTGCTCTCAAGTAGGTGCATTCTTCCTAACAGTAAAGAAAAATAAATATGCTTTCCCCCGGAAAGATATATGACCCCCCGTCACACATACCAAAAATGGGAAATAATATTCGAGCAACGATGAAACCACGTATTTTTTGTGACACAGTCTTGGTGAAATTGTATTTTTAATTGTATGTGTATAAGTAAAACGATTCATATACATGTTAGAAAGGTAAAATTTTGGAAAATGTCATTTTTCACCCGAAATTTTGAAATTATGTCGAGGTTTTTTGAGAAACTACAGTCTTTGGATCTTTATTTTCTTGACCATCGAGTAGCCTATTTAGTGCTGGGTTCCGTGGTATATAGCATTATTACATACTTGCTTTTGAATAATGTGGAAACTTACCTTTTCTCCATACAACCACAAAAAAGTATCAACCCCCCGCCCCAAAGTATATTTGCTTTCCCACGCAATATTTGCTGGTACGCTGTGATTATTCTATATTTGTACGTTAAGTATTTTTCGGTATCAAAATGGTTGAGTAAATCTAATGTGTTTTTTTGTGGTTAAAATAGACGATGGGATATCAACTTATATTTTATTTACAGATAAACCCCGTTTCAGCAATCTTTTATCATAATATAGTGTTATTGACCTTTTGTTGTACATTGACGAACATGGACGTCTGAAATCTAGATTATATGACAAACGTGATGATTTTGACTATCCATTTGTGAACTTTCCCTTTCTCTGCAGCAATATACCTACATCCCCAGCATATGGAGTATATATTTCACAATTAATTCCTTACTGTAGAGCGTGCAGTACATACAGTGACTTTGTGGAAAGAGAAATAGCACTGTCACAAATTGTTGAGTCGGGGATATGTTCAGCCGTTGTTACTTTCGTCCCTTCAGAAATTCTATTGCCGTCACCACGACATCATAGATAGATATGAAATGTCAGTATCACAAATGAAAACTGACATTTTCAGCTAGATTCAAGTCTTCCCGGATTTGACATTACCGGTTTTGACTTTACCCTGGATTGACCCACTGACAGTGTGACGGGTGCTGTATACAGAGCAGGACATGCTTACCCTTCCGGAGCACCTGATGTCACTGTTTTTTGAGAGATCACACTGTTAGTGCTTTAGTTTTTTGTGTTGTGTATGTGGTGTCTTTGGTCTTCCGTCTTCTGGTGTTCTTGCTTTTGCCTTGTCTCTGGACTTTGATTTATGTAATCTTGTGCTTTGTTCCTTCGGTATTCTACTGCCGTTGTCTTATACACTTATATCTGTGTATTATGTTTATCATAGGAAATAAGTGGTCAATAGATATTTGAACAACAGGTTGTTTCACCAATTTTATCACATTTATTTTGTAACTTTAAAGCCAATCCAAATGTCCTTATACACAAAAACAGGAATAAACAGTATGCTGAACTGTATGCAATGAAATGTGAGATAGACTTTACTGATTTAATTGAGACTAGGGCTTGACGAGGTTTACTCCTGTTCCCAAGTCCAGTGTTGGAAGTCAAAATCCTTCCCAACAATATCTTAACATACTTGGCTATAATTTCTGGGCTGCGTCTGTACACCAAAAGGTAATTGATGAGCCAATGAAATCAATCAAATTGGTTAAGTCAGATCTTCATTTGATCAAGAGAAGTAGTAAAGGAAATATAGATAAAAAAATACAGAAGTTACTTTTGACATGACAATCTGAATGACACATTTAGTTGTTTCTTGTCTAGAGATGCAGCCCAGGGAATATACGCCATATCTGTTAAGGGTTTGTTTCACACCGTGTAAACGGTGTACTGTGCCTTCTCGATATAAACAGTGTCCTTGATAAAATGTGCCTTCATGTGTCTTTTTACCTCGATTTTAGGAACCATGAAGGCACATTTTCACTAAGGACACTATATCATATGGTGTACTAGGCCTTCTTGATTTCTAACAAAGAACACGAAGGCACATTTTATAGAGGACTACGTTTAAATAGTGTGTGTTTGGCATACACGGACCTATTACACTTTACTCAGAAAAACGAGGCTGATCCTATGAACCCAATCTAGTTTTAGTAACAAAATCATTTCCTTTGAAATGGTAAACTGTCTGAGTAGATAAACTATGAAACATTAAAAGATAGCTGATTAAATGCAATTGAATAAATTTTGTCTTCCAAAGATCTCTCCTTTTTACATTGGCTCAAAATTATTTGACTAACCGTTTTGTGCCTATTGCCAGAAACCTTATTTTTTATGTCCGCTTTCAGGTTTTTGCTTATAGGTCCAAAGCAATTGAAGATACAAAAAAGACACCCGTACTAAATATATTTATGAAAACATGAACTTGAAAACAAGGCAAGTTCAAAGGTCAAGGTTACATCCAAAAATTTATATTTCACATTAAAGTATCAATAAATGTACACATTAAGCATAGAAAGCTGTTTTTTCCTGTGAATCAAACATTAGACTATCAGTTGTTCTCGTAACAATTACCACACAAGTTTTTAAGTTAATATTGTTAGAATTGAATTTTTAGATTTTGCATTATTTACTAGTTAAAACATATTTTTATTCAAACATCAAAACAGCTGGGCATTAACATTCATCATTTTCGTTTCATTATGAGTTTATGACTGCATATTAACAATTAACAGTAGAAAGGATATTGAGTAAATGGAAATGAGACAGTCTCTACAAATTTACATGGGTAAAAGCAATGACACAACACACTGACGGATTGTTGAAAAAAAAAAAAAAAAAAAAAAAAAAAAAAAAAAAAAAAAAAAAAAATCAAAACAAAAACAAAAAATTGCATTTGCACCCAATAATAATTTCTTTTGATGTTTCTAATATATCTGTTGCCATTTTTGTTAGTTCTTCCTATATTTGAATAAAGAACATTTTTCTGTAGGCTGTTTAATCTTCCTCTGAATGCAAAGTTTTGTCTATGTTGTTCTTTGAAGTTTTTCTCACTCTTCGCGAAGGCGATTTCAAAGTTTAAGTACTGAAATTTCAGTTAAAAAGTCTTTTAGCCTTCGACAAGGTGAGCTTTTGCCATTATTTGGCGTCCAAAGTCGGTCCGTAAACATTTTTCAAAAAATATTCTCCTTTGAAACTAAAGATCAAATGGTTTGAAACTTTATAGCAATAACTATTGGTGAGTCCTCCTCGGTGTTTCCTCCTTTGATTCAATCAGAAATGGTAAACATAGCCGCAATTAATTTAAACAGAACATCGATGTAAATTGCTGATTTTTGCAATAAATAAGCCGAGATCTGTTACAGAAATAAAAATCTGACATTCTGTAAAAATTATCAGCATGACTAGAACTACACACCTTGTACAACAAAATTTTTTTAGGTTATTTTTCGTCTAATATATTGAAAATGATAGAGGATACAGGTGAAATTTAATAACAAAAATGGTTTGCATAGTAAGATCGTCCTGAAATTATGCAGAAAATCTGACAACCCTTACAGGAGTAATTGTCCCTTTTACATTTAATTTTTTACAGTTTTTATTTTTATCTCATTTATGCTTTTACTTTTATTTCAAAACTCTTTGAGATAGAGATTAAGTATGAGTGTTCAGATAAGCAGGGATTACTATTTCTACATCTGTCTGGCAGGTTCGCATTTCTTCCAAGATGGCAGCCACCAACATTGGACCGTATGGGGAGTACAGTCAGAATCAGAGATCTTTTTCTCTGAAACCTTTTGCAATTTTGATTAAATTAACTTAATAGTCCTTTGGTGGTCGCCTTCAAAGTCTATAATTTTTATGTTTCTATTTTATTCAAGATTGACGCCATCGGACAAACATATTTCAGCATGGGGCCCCATGGGAAATGCATTCAAAGATCTTCTCCTCTGAAATCAGTTTTGATTAGATCTAGCCATTATAGCCCTTTGAAAATTTGTAATGAGCTCACCTGATCCGAAGGGCCACATGAGCTATTGCAATCAATTGGCGTTCGTCGTCATTGGCGTCCTACGGCGTCGCCGGCGCTTTTTTTCAAAGATCTTCTCCTCTGAAACTTGGCCTGATTCCTCACAAGGGTATGCACTTCAAGTTTGCGATTTTTATGTCCGTAGACCACACAAGTGGCCACTGTTACTAAAAATGGAACATACGGGCAAATTGCTGTTTTTGTTTTACAAATAAATCGGAAACTGTTACAGATATCAAAAATCTGACGCGAGGTAGAAATTATCAGCATGATGAGATCTACCCATCTTGTAATGTTGGAAAATATCCGATAACCCGTCTTGGAATTATAGCATTTTTCCTTAAAATTTCGGGGTTTTTTTGTTACTTTTTATCATATATTATTAAAAATGATTGCGGATAGAGGTAAAGCTTAAATTACAAAAATGGTCAACATAACAAGATTTATTTTTTCTGCCATTTTGAAGAAAATCTGACGACCCATATAGGAGTTATTGTCCCTTTTTCTTGATTTTTATACGTTTTTACCATTATTTCAAAAACTTTTTGAGATAGATGAAAGTGTTAAGCTTATCAAGGACTACAATTTCTAAATATGTTAAGCTGGTTCGCGTATCATCCAAGATGGCCGACAGCAGGGAACATTATTTAACATATGACTCTTTAGGAAATGCATTGACAGATCTTCTCCTCTGAAACTATTGAGCCAATGGGAACAAAACATTGTCACAATAGTCCTTGGTTGGTTTTTCAAAGTTTGGGATTTTTATGTTTGTACCTCATCCAAGATGGCCGCCAGCGGGAACATAGTTTGACATGTTGAAATGCTTTCAAAGATTTTCGTCTCTGATACTACTGAGCCAATTGGAATCAAACTTCTTGAGAATAGTCCTTTTGGGGACCCCTTCAAAATTTTTAGCTCACCTGGCTATGCCAGGGTGAGCTTTTGCCATCACTTGGCGTCCGTCGTCCGTCCGTCCGTCGTCGTTAGCTCACTTTAAAAATCTTCTCCTCTGAGACTACTGGAGGGATTGGTTTGAAACTTAATAGTAATCATTTCTAACATGTCTTGTACAAACCATACTCATTTTATGATGATCCGAGGAAAAACATGGCCGCCGGTGCTAAAAATAGAACCTAAGGGTAAATTGCAGTTTTTAGCCAATAACTCAAAAACCGATGCAGATATCAAAAATCTGACAGGTGTAAAATTGTTCAGAATGATGAGATCTATCTACCCTGCAACTTTGAAGAAAATCGGAAAACCCGTCTCAGAGTTACAGCCCTTTTTCCGTAAAATTTTCAAAATTTAAACCTTTTTTATTAGTGTAAATTGCAAAAATGTTCAGCATTTCAAGATCTACATACTCCGAAATTTTGAAGAAAATCCAACTGCCAGTGTTGTAGTTATTTACTCTTTTTCACAAAAAAAAATCAATGTCATATGGTTATGGGTTATTTCCCTTTAAAATCTGTTTTCAAATCTTCTTTGATTTACTTTTCTCTTTTAAGTTATACAGAAATTTGCTGCTATCTCTTTATTAAAAATAATTATTTGTTACTAAATCAAGAGCAAAAAGGTGTTTTTTATACAAATTTTTACATTTTTTGCAAAAATACTTTCATAAACTATACTTATTTCACAAATTAATAATAATTGTATATTAATACATGTTGTAAGTCCCAGTCAGTCAGCCATATACACGTAATCACTCCTTATGTGCACACGTGGTCGGATCAGCTCCAAATTTGACCGCCATATTGGGTATGTGGATTTCCAGTGACAGATTGGTTCTTGGACATATGGATCTCACCAATGTTCACAGTTTGCACTTGGACCAATGTTGACGTCCCGATGCTACCCCATTTGGAACATGATATGGACACTCCTATCACCAGCCGGGGAAACATTGATACAGACACATCGTCTTCAGCTGGATGACCGATCGTTCGACGACTTAGGAGCAACCCCGCCGGAGATAAACTTGGACACTCCAGTTGGCCTCTGTCGGGATAGTACCAGTCTTCCTTCAACCTGGACACCCCCAGTTGTTGACCATATCTTCAGTAGGGTGGTCCGGAGTAGCTGATCAACTATGGCCCTGAAAAGGAACTTTTGTTGATAGTCAAGACGAAGAATACCAACTCTAGTTGGGAAGAAAGTACAACGGGCGCAATACCCCAAGTGGGTAGCCGCCGTCATAACCCAATTACTACTACTACTACTACCCAGTCAGTCAATGTTTGCCCACCATGGAAATATCATTCCCAGATAAATACTGAAGAAGCATCTTACCTTCAATGTCTGCTTAGCTTTCTATCTGACCTGCATGGCTATGCCTTGGTAATTTTTGTTTGCCCACCTTGCAAACATCTCTCCCAGATATATATTGAAGTAGCATCTTAACTTCATTGCCTGCATAACTTTATAACTGACCTGCATGGCTTGATGTAAGCTATGGAACAGATGAGCAATACAAGCTCATGAGATCTATATTCTGTTTAATCATTTTTTGACATACTAGAACTGAATACTATGAAAGATATACACCGTTTTCTTAAATTGTGATAAAAAACAGTAAGGCGTGTAGCTGATGTTTTGTGTGTTCCATAGCATATGAGTGAAGTTGAATATATTTCATAACAGAAAACTAATAACTAAATACCGAAGTTGCTGTGAATTTACTTTCTGCATATGCGCATTTCGACAACTTATGTCTCTTCAGTGCAGATAAAATCTAAACGCTTGGAAGACCATAAACTCAAATTGAAATCAAATCAAATTGTCGACATCTAAGGAGATAAATAAATGATATATTTTATCTTAATATTGTTTTTGTGGTGTTCACTTACTACAATAATTTTATTCGTTCTATGTTTTCACAGATATATGCGAGGTAACAAGATATCCGGACTGGCAGTAGGATTATTTGATGCAACAACAAAACTAATATATTTGTATGTTATATGTAAACGTGTTTAATGTACAAGTACTTCTAAACTGTGATTAAATACCTCACCCTTTCATCTCGATCAGGTAAACTCGGATATAATTTTACGAAAGGATATAGAGTAAATTAACATGAGACCATAACACATATGTTAACTAAACTGCAATTAATTTTAATGAGCTGTATGGCCATTTCGGAAATTAATTCCTCACCAGCAGCATTAGAACCTTAACATAGGAAATCCACAATTTTATTAATTTTTAATAAGGACTGATCATATTGTTAAGTCGATACACAATGATCAAAATGACGCGGATGGTATACTGAAAAGCAAAAATTGTGTGTTTCTTTTACTGTTCAGTATTCTTATCCAAGTCATTCTGATAATTGTGTATTGGCTTAACAATGGGATCGATTTTACACGGAGAATTGCATCTGAGAGTTTAGCTGATCGCTGTGAAGTTTTCAATTCGGCGAAAAAAGAAAATCTTAAATTCTGATTAAAGGACTCAGTGCACTGCCATAAAAATTGGCGGAACCAAAATATTTTCTTGAAAAGCAGAGACTTGGTAAACAAACACAAGTTATAGTAAAAACTTAACACGTAAGCACAGGAAATGAAGTAGCATATATTTACTTTACATGAGATATGTTATTAAAGTAAAATAATTAAAAACTGAAAAGCGGAAAGCTTTTTTTTCAACAGCGTGACCTTTCCTATACGGACATCATGACGGTTTACATTATGTGTGCTATGGTTAAGAATTGAATACTTATTTTGAATTTTCGTCGGGGTATGGAAGTGTTGACCGAAGCACAATTTAAATGAAACGCAGAATTCATAATCTTGTGAAACTTCAAAATAATGCATTCGATCCTCTTAATTACATAATTATTTAAAGCGATTGATTGATGGATTAGTTAAAGTCAACGTCCAGTGAGCAATATAGCTATATCAGGACGAGAACAAGTTGATCAGTTCAAAAACAATGTAAATAAAAGAAATATAAGATAGAAGGGGCAATCGGGTCAAAGAGTTTGATTGCCACTGGAAATTGGGAGAATTGGGTAGGGGCAGGAAATTTACCCTTCTTTACGAATCCAAGTCAGTCTGCTTTCCTTAGAGAAATATAGGAGAGGTTTTTACACTGCATGGAGCGTGACGTTTCTCCACACAGTTTTGCTGCAATGATTCGCGGTCAGGCTTTCCGTATTATGACTATATAGACAGGGAACTCCTCTATCAATAAACTGGGGACGCTCCCGGCAGCTCTGTTGCCGGAGACCCTGAAAAGCGATTCAGGTGCCAGGTTTTCAAAGCGAAATATAGATACAAAAATATCATAAGGAAAGTACGTGAGGATTCTATTTTTTACAAATTTACCCGCCATGTGGTAAGAATAGCATCTTCACATTGACATACCACGTGGTCGATGTTCGCCCATCAAATTAAATAAATTTAAATGAAAATGTACAATGGATGAATATAGAGTAAATACACATGAGACAAAGACTCTACAAATACAATGTACACAAGTAACGGAACAAAATTTTTATTGTTGTTCTTCATCTTGATGTCACCATGAAGCTTTCAACAATATGCATGCTCGTAGTTATTTCAGAATGTTATTTTCGCGATATTTTTCATTTCCTTCATACCTCTTGTTTTCGCCACATCGTCGAACTTTAATTTCTTTGATGATTTCTAATGACCTGTCATGATGTATTATATGTACCTTTATTTACTTTCATTCGTTAGAGATGCCAGCTTTAACAAAATAACCACGATCCTAGCTGGATTATTTGACTCGTTACAAGAACTGAAGGTTCTGTAAGTGTTACACACTATCAAAATTACCAATGCAATCTTCCAAAATGATAAAAATATAAATAGATAACTCTCAGTTATGTTCGCTTCAAAGAAAATTTAGGACTAAGTTAATACAAAATTGAGACTGCTGTTATTATTCTTTGCATTTGAAAACATTTTGCTGAAACTATAGTATAAGATAAAACTCCCATCTAGTACATACATGCAGAGAAAGAAAGAAAAAGCATTAAGAAAAAGATGAAATGGAGGAAATAATGTTCTAGGAGTGAATTAAGATCAGTTCGATGAAATTGACATTATTAGCACTATAAATTAAAGGAATATCACAATGAAAAAAAACTGAAATGAAAGGCATTGTCATTCCAGTAACCAAAGTGTTATTTCAAGGAATGATGTAATTTAAGGGTTCTACTTATCATAAATACATGGCTGTTAAGACTATCAAATCTATCGACAAGTGGATCCCACACCAACAGTTTGTAACACTGAAACAAACTAAAATAGTTTTGACTGAGAGAGGTGCAACATTTCACACAACTACCCATCTCACGTGTTTTAAATGAAACAGATATTGAAAGACAGACGAAACTAGAATGAAACCAAATACCGAAGCACCGTAATTTTACCAACATTTACCAACTGATGTCACTCCCGGTTTTCATTGGAGTTCACACTATGAGTGCCTAAGTTCTGAATGTCGCCTTTTTACTTCCGTGTCTTGTGACAGTCTCACTTCTTTGTTTTGTCTTTGTTTTCTGCGTTCACAGTTTTTCCATGTGTAATCATCACTTCCCTTGTTCCTTCGGTATTATACTGCCATAGTTTTAATCCTGCAACATCCTGTTATTATTTCACCAGAAAAAAACTCTGAACACAACAAAAATACTTAAATGCTCGGAAACTCCTTGTTTAAAATGCGTTCCATGACAAAGCCATTCTACCGTTAAAAAAACGTATAAATTATGGCAAATTGAACTTTTACGCGAACTGTTACCGACATATCTTAAAAAGACCGGCGAGAACTGAATGCACTTAAAATCTACGATTTGAAAGAAAATATTGTAGAGGGCTGTGTGACGGCTTATGTCTTACAGAGTTATTTTTTCCAAACTACTAACTTAACAGCTTCAACAGCTAGATAAGTGCAGATTATACAAAGCTGTGTTTACCTTACAGGTCTCTGCATGGTAATCCATTATTAAGCCTTGATGTAGACGCATTTCTGAACCTCAAGTCAATGACAACATTGTAAGTAAATATTTTGTTCATATCTAGCATGCAAACCACTTCTTTTTAACATTTACTCTACTGGTCGTGTACCAGTTATCGCCATTTTCACACTGTGATTTTGCATGTGATCTTCTTAAACTCGGACTAAACTTTAAATACGTTATATTGTAAAATACGTTTTCAGTTTCATTGCACATGCGCAGTTTTCCTGACAATTTTCCAGTGATCGCCATCTCTCAAAATATTCATCAGTCTTTTTTCAAATTGTTATTTAACCCGCTGAAGTAGTCCAAAAAGGGATGACCTAAATGGGAATAAAGAATGAAAGGTTAGCAGATGCAATTTTCAAACTGAGAGTAGCATGATTTTTATCAATGCAAAATCCGCTCTTTTTTGTTCATGATGATAAGAAAATAGAAGACCTTTACAGCCCCAATTCATTTTGATTTGACTATTTGATGAGAAAGCAACATAGTCAGCATTTATTTCTGGCAGAAAATGTAGCTGACACCCCAAGTTCTCTTTTGCAGCATCACATTTTAAAAAATCTATTTTTAGTTAATTATCATACATTACCCCCCACATAACAATACATATTTAATGGGGCTCTCAAGGGATCTTATCTCATATTTCACTGTTAAAGATTAAAACAAATTTTTCAAGGAATGTATTTTTAGGATATTGTTGTCATTTCTGTACATAACCGTTTAACAAAAGTCACGCGCGATCAATTGGCGATAACTGGTACACGGCGATAACTGGTACTCAATCAGTATTGTATCAATCAACTAGAAAACACGAGGGGACTTTATAAACATAAGTGGATGATATATATCGGATAATGGTTTTTATGAAATAAAAACGATACGCTAGGCTATGGAATAGCCTTGGATAGAAAATCACCTGATTGACAAGGGTGAGGTGGCTCATGATATATTTGTATATACTCAAATCAATACTTGAAGTAAGCCTTTCTCGGTACTTCTTTGTAATTTCTTCTGCTGGTCTGCACATGTGATAAAACAGTCACTGATTCGATCAAACCTCTAATTTTATGCCAACAGCAACTCAAAGTAGTTTCGTGCTTTTGGTTTTTTTTTGTTCTTGCATTCTCCTAGGGTAGCTCTTTATTCTTCCGCAAAAAACGCAATTCTCTTTCAACCTTTCGTTCTCCATTGCCTAAGTATCTCCACAAACTACAATCACGCTTTGTTAAACACAATTGAAAACGGTCTATATTATTGATTATTTAAGAAATAAAACATGGCCGCCATACTATATTGTCATTATAACATGGGCTTGAGTTGTTTTTGCAAATATTTTATCCCGAGCGTTAGCGAGGGGTAAAATATGCAAAAACAACGAAAGCCCATGTTATAATGACAATATAGTATTTGGCGGGTATGATTTATTTCGATTCTGATATGGAAATTTCACCCATTTTATACCCGAAGCGAGCAGCGACTATCTAATGGTTCCGTAACATTTTGATTTTGATAAACAAATACACGGACAAAAAACTTTCCACAAATACAACAAAAACTTACTTTCGTTTGATGAAATTGCTTATTTAACTGTAGAAAATGCCTCAAGTCCTCTTAATCTCCATTCAAACTTCCCAACCGACGCTGCTTACGAACCGGACATTACGATGTTATTTGTGACGTCACAAGTAGGAAAATTAAAGTTTGTCCCGAACATTGCCTTTTCAAGTAAAAAAATTCCATAATGAATTTCGGAAACAAATTTAATTAAAAAAGTTGTTAGTGGATGGTAGATGATATTGACAGTTAAAATGAAAAATAGATTCAAAATATGCAACATAAACTATGCATCTTTTGCGCATGTGCTAAGAGTGTTATATTGGTATTATAACATGACTCTATTTACAAAGCTAATACAGGAAGCCATATTAGAATGCACAATACCTCATCTTTATTTGTTTACTTCTGGTTTTAAATTTATACATTTATTTACTGTTCTTATTCTTTTTATCATATCTATATTTATAAATCTGGCTAAGCGATATTGCAATATCAATCCCATCATCCTCTATAAACCTGTTCCCAGTACCACCTATAGTAAATGTTTATAATACTTTTCAACTTCCACAAGGAAACAGAAAAATTAAACCCCGCCCCGTTTTATCAGGACGAAACTTGACGCCATTTTCATTTTCGAGAATCTGAAATTCCTATTGGTCAATAGTCTTCTGTGCATGCGTTCTCCTCACTGCGCAAGCGTACTCCTCACTTCACCCCAAGAACTATCTAGAAAGCTAGGCTATTCTATAGCCTAGCTAATTTGTTATTAATTGATGACTCTGTTAAAAGTTATTTATTTTTAGCCATTCAACACACATAGGGTGAGGATTTGGATCCAAGAAAACGAGTTTTACCCCACCGCAATTTTTGCGCCTGTCCAAAGTCAGGAGTATGTTGGTCATTGGCTTGTCCTTGTCTTCCTATAAAATTTTAGTTTCTTGATATTCGGGTTATTGGATGTGGTTTGTTTTCATTGATTTTGATTTATTCACTTTTTTTACTTTTTGGGGGCCATTTAGGGCTTGCTATATGGTGTGAGGTTCCTCACTGTGTTGAAGACCCCTAGATGCTTTGTTTTGGCCCGTTTTAGCCTGGAGATGGGATGTTGTCTCCTTGACATTTACCCCATTTCTTTTCTCTTTCATAATAGTCAAAATGAACCTGATTTTATTACTTATTTCAGTCAAAGATCACATTAAGATATATAGCGGTAGGGTTTAGTAAATAAGTGGGATAAATTAGATGTGGAATCGCAAAAACTCGAAACATTTGTTAGAATTTCTGCATTCAACTGAATTTCAAATTGTAACAGTGTCAAAATTATTCGATTTGTTTTATGTATAACATATTTGTCGTGTAAGTGGGGTAAGTATTCCAACAGACAATTGGGACACATATCGGAACTAATTGTGCTCTATTTGGCCGGTTTGTTTCATAATTCGTATGAATCTTATGAATCCAGATTCACACCCGGATTAGTTAATAAAAAAATAGTTAGCCCAATTTCAATTTCTGTTATATAGAGTACAAAAATACCAAAGTTGCATTATAAGCAGTAAATTTTGTTACGATGTACATGTGTTTTAAAGGAGTAACCTCTCATCAGCAGCACTGGAATCAAATAATATCATGAACATGGAAAGCCATAATTAAACTCAGTCAGACAAGAAGTGTTCATTACCATAATTATCGAAATTGCAGGCAAAATCCAGTACCAAGGATATCTATCGAGTGCCATAAACGATACGAAGTCCAATATTTTTAAGGGGTTAGAATTTGATAACAACGATAATGTTCTATAAAGCGGAAGGAAAAATTCTGATGTCAGACAAACCTGAATATAAGACGGTGGAACACCTCCGGGGACCTCTGTTCCACAAGTTCTGGAATCGGCCCAAGGGTCTCAAAATACAAAAATACCAAAGTTGCATAATACACAGACGATAATTTTCTTTCATTGAACAATACTTAATCATGACAACATTCATCTTGAATACCATAAAGAACTCGAAATTTAAAAATACCACTGATACACCATCATTAGTATTATACCTAGACTTATACCTACAGACAAGCAAAATCACTTAAGTTATGTTCAACCACTTTTGTAACTGTCACTACAAAAGTTTTACAGTCGTCCCAATGATTTCACAGATCGTTACAATCTTTCTGTATCAATGAGAATAGACATTTTTGACTAGATACAGAGTTCTTTACCGAACTTATAAATACCGACAATAACAAAAACCAAACTTTTCACTGGGAGTGCTTTTTCTTAATAATAAGAAAAGATAAAAGTAAACGTTACTTAGGCATGATTTTTTTTATTTAATGTAGAAGAATACCAGTTCTTTGTAACTGCTTTGAAAACAGAAAGTTTCTATTGCCTTTTATCCAGAGTGCTGCTTTTAAAACTGAAATTTACAACTGGACTAAAACATTCAAACAAAAATGGTTACAACTGACCATGAACTGCAATTGTAAGTTTTGGTTAAGTGTGCCGCGAATTGAAGAGGCATTCTGTCTATTGATATCGTAATTTTTTACTTTTACTCTAAAGTGACGCCAAGAATGATAGAAAACGATAATTAATGCAAACTTTTGTCATCTTATTTTCTTGTAATTTCAAGAATGCTATTCTGACCACCTGTTTATAATACCCACTTTTCACTATTTATAATGCCAAGCTTTCTTTCAATTGAATCGATGAGTGTCCTGTCGTTGTGATATATTGTTGTTGTCTCTTGTTAGTCTTTTTGTCTCGTAACGGATGACAGTAGCTGTACGAGCACTTTGTCAGTTTATTTTTTGTTGATTGACGTTCCCGCATTTATGAGTGCAATAGCATGGAAGTAGCATCCGCTCAAACTTTTGCCAGGGTCCATCTTGAACTTAGTATGTCAAAGCAAAGCGCATTGCCTTATGGTGATTTCAAGATGAAGAACAACAATAAAAGCGTTGTTCCATGCTTGATTTCCCACATATTATATAATTTTCTTTTTTTTGTACTGAAAAGTTAATATCCCTTTTCTCAGAGCATAAAATATTATTAGGGTTTGCTGTTCATTTTTTTGCAACAAACTAGAAAAACTTTGGAGTTTGCCCCGGTACATAAAAATGAAATGCACATTGCATGTCTAAAGGTATTTGTTAAAATTTATTCTTACTCCACCTAATTTTAAAATTGATATGAAATGGGAAATTATAATTTGCATAAAAATCTTTAATAAAATTTCATTTCTTATTTTTTATATAAAAAAAACTTTATAAAAATATTCTGCTGACGATGTTTTATAAATTAGTGTCGAATCTGCAGTAAATTTTGGCATTACAGATAGTTATTTCGCCAAGTATAATGATTGCTTCATTTTTTTTCTTATAGTGAAATTTATCTGTTGTAATTTGTTGAAACGGGTGTATTTGTTTAGGAATTCCGTGCTGGAAATTATAAATACAGAACAAAATGTTGGTCAGCTTTAAACTTTGGTTACACTGCTGTCGAAATGACAGCTATGTTTGTCTTCATGACGTCTGAGGATTATGACGTCAAAATGTTTGTTTGGAACGTCATATATTTTTGTGAAAAATTGTTACTTCTGGGTACATACATTGTACCGGGAAGTTTCAAAATTTCACGAGACTTAGAGACCCTATTTGCAATAATCTTTTAAGGTAATGAACTTCAGCTTAAAATTCAGAAAAAAACGTAGATGAAACTTAAGGTAAAGAGTCAGTGAAAAAGCAACAACTTTTTTGCAACGTAACAGTAAGAGGGGACGTAATTTTGGCGTGACTAAACTATCCTATTCCAGCGGGGGACGTCGCTTTTGTTAAGGAATGCGGTAAAGTTGTTCAAATATACTTCCCATTCCAATAACTGTTGTAAATGCAACATTATTAAAGTTTAATCGTTTTTTAATGCACTTGTTGACATTTATAATAATATATGCAGCGTACTAAAACAATAGCTACAGGGTTTTGTCCTCTGTATTGACGATGATTTACGGGAATATAGCCGTCCCATAAAGAAAATGTGAAATTAATTGGGTTCTTAATTAAGATCAATAACATGTAGTTCTAATGTGAACACGGCCTATGTAAGTTTTTTTCAGGTCCCGCTGTTTTCCAATACA
Source organism: Modiolus philippinarum (assembly GCA_002080025.1). Lineage (NCBI taxonomy): Eukaryota > Metazoa > Mollusca > Bivalvia > Mytilida > Modiolidae > Modiolus > Modiolus philippinarum. The sequence continues at coordinate 157,336 of MJUU01015182.1, read as the reverse complement.
ACATGTACAATTTACATTTTACTCTCACTTCGATTATAATTTTTTTTTATTTATTTTTATCAAAAATACATAATTTTTCGAAAATTAAACTTGGGCTTTACCCACAGTATAGAATCGGTAAAATTGGATAAAAAGAGATCGATCTAATAAACAGTGTGGAAAGACTTTGGTGTGAAAAACTAAATACGGAAAAAATATTTAAAGTGTAAATGGACCCAGTTTACATTGCGAAATATGATGACGGAAAATCTACGTTTTGTCACATTCAGCCTTATCACACAGCTATGATCATATTGAGCCGTGTACGAATTGTTGCATCGTTGTTAGAAGACCTTAGAACCGATGATACTTTTGAGTAACGAACCTCTATGTCGACTGTTAGGCCAATAAGAGCTTTATTCAACAAGAAAATGATTCTAAATGACAAGGAAGCGTAGCATACTGATAAAGGTTGTAACAAATAACCTGGACATGTTCCGTAAATGGATTGGTTGTAACAAATAACCTGGACATGTTCCATAAAGAGATTGGTTAGTAACAAATAATCTGAACATGTTCCGTAAGAAGATTGGTTGTAACAAATAACCTGGACATGTTCCGTAAGGAGATTTGGTTAGGTCGACAGAATAAGAGTGCTCTGCTATGAAACTTACAAGAGATGCTTTTTGAAGCGAATATGCGATACGTGGAAACTAGATACACATCCATCAATACGTCTGGATATTAAAATACTCGTTTAATTTACCCTGTATTTGTATATGTTTTACACTTGATATTTTTTCTAAATTATGATCTAATTATTCGGTTTATTTCTACTATGAAAGTAAATACTGTGTCTGTAATATAGTATAAAGTACCAACGTAGACGCCAGTTTTTAATGAATAAAACATTCTACAAGAATATGTAAAGATTAGTACAAATAAGATATAAATAAGATTTTCTTTTTTTCCAGAAATTTGAAAATGTTAAATCAGTTCAGGGTCTCTTTTTTAAAAGCACGGACATGAAAACATGTTATTAGAAAGTACCTCTCTGTATTTCTAATACGCTAAACCCGTCATTCGAGGAATTCCGACGTCACGTTCTAACTTTATATGCGACGTCGCAATTTTGTCAAAATTTTGACATGTCATACTGATTTCAAATGTCTCTCGCGAAGAAAACAAAATCGATGACCCCCAAATTTTTTTACATCAATATGTTTCTCAGCACATTTAAGATATATATTTAGTTTTTTGAAAAATTCTATGTATTGGTTTTACCTTAGAATGACAATTAAACAGAAATTTCACGGTTTCTTTCATGATTTTCACGTTATTTCTTTATAATTTAGGGGGTTCCGACTACTAACTTTTGGCAGCTAAGTCGGTTACCCCCAATTTTTTTTCGATATCTCTGTGTAATTTAATAAAATCTATCATCATGCAAACTTTAAAAAAATCTATGAGATTTTTTTTTACTGACTCTTCACCTTAAAGTTTCAATCACGGGAAATCCTAGCCACCATTCTATACAGTGTCGTACATTCCAGATTGTGCTTATTTCCATGCATGCTATCTGTTTTATTTTCTAAGTAATTACAATCATCGCTTTATTTGCAAAATTAATAGTTTAAAGAATTATTCAAATTATAACATTTATGAAATATCTTAAGGACGTTAAGTGGTGCATTTAACAGGATTTGCAAAAATAATTTTTTTTTCGTTATCATACTGAAAAAAAAGAAGCAATTATGTAAAAAAGGTTTTCGTTAAAAATTTAACAGGAAGTTTAACTACCCTGATTTTTTCATAGGTTTAACATAAGCAATGTTTATCAATTAACAAAACTGATAAGAATGCTCCTAAAGATGTAACCCGAATAATCCAGTCGTTATATTCCACTCACTACGATCGCTTCCTCGAAGAAGGAGAGAATCGGATACGGAGAGGGATTGAATTATTCGAGTTACTAAAGATGTACAGAATTAAACCAATTTCGGTTGTTGTCGCGAAAATATATTAAAATAAATGGATAAAACTAGAGAAGTCCGAAAATGTGACAGAAATACTAACACGTCACTAGATAATTAATTTATGTACATGCACAATATGCATTATGTTTTACTTGTAGCCTCAATGCTCAAAATTGAATACTGTCATCAATTTGAGAAGAGCACAACGACAGGTAAGTGATGTATTTATGTCGTTATTATTTGTTCCGAGTTTTTTTTTCAACAGCAAATGTTGTTCTGCTGTCAATACCATTCTCTTTATGCTAACTTGTAAATTACAAAGATACCATGTTTTATTAGAAATTAAAAAAATACCGAAGTTACGGTTAATTTTGTTTCTGCATATGCGCATTTCGACAACTTATGTCTTTTCAGTGCGGATCAAATCAAAGCATTCGGAAATCCATATACCCACATATGTATAAAATCTGATAGAGAATAAATAACTAATAGGATCTAAATAGTAAAGCCAAAATCAGCTAAGGACAGAGCTATAAAAGAGGGAGATACTCCTTAGTTTTAAACAAGATGTTCTTGAATTTAGATATTGCAAATTTTCAAATACAATCGGTTTTCGGTCCAGCACTGAAGTACTGGCTACTGGGTTTGTGAATACTTTTGGGGACTAGCAGTCCATCAGCAAAGATATCGGCTTAGTGGTAATAACAAAATACTGAAGTTACCGTAAATTTAATTTCTGTGTATGCGCATTTCGACACTTTATGTCTCTTCAGTGTAGATCAAATCAAAGCACTTGGAAATCCATATACCGAAATATAAGTAAAATCTCATAGAGATCAAACATGTACAAAAACAACGAAGGACAGAACTATACAAGAGGGATATAATCTTTAGTTTTAAACAAAATTTTCTTAAATTTAGATATTGAAAGATCGTTGATAACTTACGGATTTCATGTGTATATAAAATCAATTGTTTGGTAGATCAACTATTATTTAACATACTTTTTCACATATTATTTTAGAAATCCAATATTTTAATGGTAAAAAGGTTGAAAAATTAAATCTAATCTTTTGCTGCGGATCTTTTTTATATTCATGGCCCAAGTTTTTGATGCCCTGACAAAACATTATCTGCACGATTTTTACAAGGATGTGAAGGAAAATCTTTATGTCGTAGAAATATTTCAAATGTATATATTCTTTATTCAAACACTTATGACCCATTCGGGTTGTAGTACATCACATAAAGAAATCTCATTTTTCTGCTACTTGCAACAGCTCTACAATAGCTTGATTTATGCAAATAAATGACTAACCAAATGTTTCAAACTTGACATATATGTTCCCGATAAGGGAGCAACCATTTGATTTTTATGGGGGGCTATGGTCAAATTTTCCATCCTGCCTTTTTATTTTTGGAAAATTGAAAGCCTGCATTTTTTGTGCGCGCTTACGCGCGCCTGACTTTTTCTTTTCAATATCCTAAAAATTATACAGCCAAATCTACCATCCTGCATTTTTTTTTCAGGACAAGTACTGTCCTGTTTATTTTTTTCTAGATTTTTGGCGTCCTGCCTTTTTATTTTAAATTTGACCATAGCCCCCATAAAAATCAAATGGTCGTTCCCTAAATGGATAACAGCATGTTTAATAATGTTTAATAATTACCATGTTACTTTATAAGATAAATTAAAATTCGGAATAAAACTAACATATTTATATTTCATTGAACAGATCCCATAGCTGTAACGACATATTCAGTTTCAGAAATTAATACAGGTATGTTTCTATTACGAAACCGAAAATCATTGCAAGGGTTTAATTGCTCTTTATGCAAGCACTGAATATGTATCTGTATCAGTGGTTTCAATACGGCAGTCGACTCTTTCCGCTTGGATAAAACTATGAGGTAGACATTTCCATAACACTCTAAAATAGTGCTCAAATCGGTGATACAGGCCGTCTTCAACTTTCCATGAGGCATGAGGAAAGCTCATTGTTGAAGGTCTAATGGTGACTTCAAGATGAAGAACAACAATCAAATGATGTTCCATTGCTTTGTTTCACCATGTATTTATAGAGACTTTGTCTCACGCGAATTTACTCCATGTCCCTTCACTGCTGATTTCTTAAATATCCCGGTTTAAACAGCACGTTTTACAGTTCAAGTATTTACATAACAGGACGTTCTTCTCGGCGGTATATAAGGACGCTTACATATTCTCATAACAAATACAGCAAAATAAGCTTACATTTGTCATGGCCAGGGGATTATTCCGAAGCAAGGAAGTAAGAACATTGGCACCAGAACGTTTAAACAAACATATTGACATTCATAGCCAATTCATTCATAGACTGGTCGGAATAGATACACTTGGCCACTTCATTACAAAAGAATTTGAGAGTCATATTTTGGAATCATTTTTGAGCTTTTAACAAAAATGTTTATTGTTAATTGTATTGGTGAAATCAAGCAGTAAAATTTTTTATTTGTTTTTGAAAGAAGGAGAATAACAAAAAATGCTGCTAACCAAACAACGTTTCTTCATAGATGAACATCAATGTTTCGAAAAAGATAATCCTAAAGAGTTAAAATGATTTCTTTCTTTGGACCTACGAATAAATTGAAGACGTATTCACAGGTTCCAAAATACTTTTCTCCTTCTTGCACGTGTTTTTTTTTGCATTGTTTTGATTTGTTTTTTTGTTGTTTTTTTTTGACAAAATGATTTTTTCTGTTTCTGGTATTGTCATATTCCAAAAGATATCTGGCATTTCAGTGAAATTCGTTTCATGGTTATTCACACCCATTTTGCGCCTCATTATTAAAATGGTCATTGAATATGCATCGTTTTGTAATTGTAGTGTATATTTATGATTTGTTTCTTCTGCGTAACTAGAATAATGTCATAACCATTCAACACAGCAATTTTGTAAAGAATATTTAACTTACAATTATAAGTTCATCTCAAATGAAAAATGAGTAGCCCTTAAACAATGACCTGGTGTATATGTTCATAAGTGTATTTCATTTGGTTCTTATAACAAGATTCGGACATTACACTTCAAGCTTTATAACGTTACCGCATGTTTCTTGATGAGCAGTCGACAATCATTTTTCTATTAGGGTTCATTTAGGGTACATTTGAGGGGTTCGAAAAGGGTTTAATTTAACTTTACAATCCTTTGGAAAAAATGACATTTTGAATATATATGAACTCTTTTTATAATTGGGTATAATGACGATCAGAAATTCCCTATTGTAGTTCTTTTGGGAGACTTTTGTGTTTTGCTCTGCGAACCCGGTTAACACTTGTTCTATTTCTTCTTTATTAATTTTCTTATTATTTTTTATCAATATTTGATTGATTTAACTGTTTTAATATACGTTTAGATTTGAGCAAGATCAGGTACACCGGTAGAGTAAGCATCTCCCGCTTATTATAAGACACCCGCCGTGTTGAGCATGTTAACTCCTATAGAGGAAAACAAACTTAAGTGGCAGAGAGAAAGGTAAGTGAGAACCTAACCGTCAGTCTAAACCAAACAACCCAAGGACAATGGCAACATCGAAAAAAAAATAAGCCCTCATGGTGACTTCAAGATCAAGAACAACAATAAAAGCGACGTTCCATTGCTTGTTTTTCCCACGTATTTGTGGAGTTTTTGTCTCATTTGCTTTTACTCCATTTTGTGGAGATTTTGTCTCATTTGCTTTTACTCCATATCCCTTCATTCCTTACAAAACATGAGCACGGCACAGAAAAGAAAAATGAAGACAAACACATATACAGAAATGAACAACATGGGCCCAATAGAAAATACACGGATGAGATCAGATGCACCGGTAGAGTAAGCATCTCTTGTTTCTTATAAGACACCCGCCGTATTGAACATGTCAAATCCGTTAGTAAAGAAAAAATCGGTAGAGGAAAAACAAACTTTACTGGCAAAGAGAAAGATCTGTTGTCATTTGGGAAACAGATATCCTATAGCGGTCCACAACATCGTGATGTCTACCGTAAACTTTCTGTAGTGATGACTTCAAGTTATAGGTAACATACCCTTGCTTAAGTAGCCTATTTGTAGAAGATATGAAAATTTATTAGCAAAATATGACTCTACTCGCTACTGGGTTTAGTCGTATGGTATTATAAATATGAAAACGTGATAGAAGAAGGGGATGTTTTGGCACGCTTAATCTGGCTTAATTCTACCACTGGTTTTTGCTAGTGCTGGTACAATGTCCGGCTTTCACGAGTTCTTATCGTTATTTACATTTGTTTTTTTCTTGTGTTTTTCTGATGTAGTTCCCTGGTTGATAGTGGCCTGTGATTGTAATTTACAACCAATGTAGGTGATTTCTGGTGTCATTTCTATTTTATTCAATAAAATGAGAAGAAGAAACATGTGCGAAAATAATCAAAACAACTGTCATTGCAAAGATATCCGCCAAAACACAATGAAACAAAAACGTTAAAAATTTCAACTTTGTCAATTCACACGAACAAGTTTCAAAGCTGCATATCAGATTGAAAATTCAAATTGGTTTCTGCGGTAGCATCGGCTATTGCTCGAAATCGCAAATCTGTTTTTATTATATATATTTATTACTTTACAATGAATGTCTTATTTGATTGTTTCAATTTCGTTTCCCTTTTTTCTTTCGTGTTTCCTCCAAAACTACAGGTAATGTATATTAAATTACATAAAACCAAAATACTAAAGTGTAGGGCGACTTATAGAATGCCAGATAAATAGATAAGTCGTCGTACACTCTTATATATTTACTTATGTGATTTGTTATTTAAGGTGCATAAAATGCTTTTTTAGACATTGATTTACTTAATTTGAATCTAGGGACGACATTACTTAACTTAAATATGTGTTTTACAAATACAGCACTCCTCAAATCGTTTGATCGGGGAAAATCACATTACAACCGACATTTTTTTATCTCTTGCTTTACTCTTTGTTAAAACATATTTTACGAAAGGATATTGAGTAATTGAACATGAGACCCTAACACATATGTTTACTCCAACTGCAATAATTTTAATAAGCTGTATGGCTATTTCGGAAATAAATTCCTCATCAGCAGTACTGGAACCCAAAATGGGAAATCTATAATTTCAAATTTTGTTAAAATGCATAAAACCAAACGAAATCCGAATAATCAGTAATATCAAATGTACGTTTATCCCATTGACAAGGTCAAACATGTTTGACCAGACATATTTAGAAGAAGTATCATTTAAGAGTTATTTTTTAATCTCCACTCAGTTAAAGTAATCTCAATTGTCATCTTCGGTAGTACAAATATCTATTGTCGTTCCCATGCTGTGCATTTTTGAAAAGTAAAAAAGATGTACAAAAGCCGAGAGAGAACAACTTGCCAGGACCTTCCTTAAAGTATTTATTCGAAGAAACCTACCAATAAAAATGTAACCCATTTTAATTGGCTTTATAGATTCTACATACCGTCCATCTGAACAAAGAAGTTTTGCTACCAACACCAACACACCAGAGGAATCAACTGTAACAAGTTCCCAAAATACCACACATGGAGATGAAGTTATTACCATAGAAGGTAATTTTTAAATTACATTTATTATTTTTTTCTGCCCTTCTAGACTATCACTGTATATGTTTTTTAGCTTTCATTTAATGTTTAATAACAGTGTGTGTGTGTGTGTGTGTGTGTATTTGTGAGTTTGCTAGTAATATTCCCCGGTAGTAGGTGCATTAAGTATGCATTGTGAGGTTTCTGCAGTAACACATGGAGATAAATGACTAAACTTTGGAAATGAACGTGATCTAAAATTTTGAAATATTAATAGCTGAATAGTCTCCAGATATATAAAAAAAAACATCAGTAAAAAGAAAGATAAAGCTTGCGATAATGTTGTAATGGGCTAATTGATTTAAAGATCCGATTTCTTTGAATTAAAGTACTCCTTCTGTATTTTTTCCCAGTCAGTGATTGTAGTTTGAAATTGATACAATGTCAATGTAATAAAATATGTTCACGATCGTTGATGGATCTCTAATTTGTCTTCTTTGAATCTTATAGCAAATGCAAATTTGTATCACCATATGTTCAGTGGTTCCTTTTTAGGGTAAAGTGATCCCTGCAATATTGATCTATTATGGCATAGCATAGTCTAAAAACACTGAATATATACATGCATGTTCAACATAATATTTGATTATGCATTCGAGGTTATGTCTAAATTCCTACGTATGTTAAACAAGAGATTGATTGTTCATTCGACTCGACTATTTGGTTCTTAAAAATGTTGATATTCCGTTATTGCAGTGGACATTTTCATCATATTTCTCCAAGCAAATGTAATGGTATTGTCATCTTTGTGATTTTATCAATACAACAAGAGGATCTCAAGAGTCTGTATCGCTCAACTGGGTCGAAACCCGCACTATATTAAAAGGTTAACTATGTTTTCTGCCAGAATCCAGTTTAGACGCTATGAGGTACGACAATGAAAATAAGAAACTTCAAAGAGAATCATTAATGGACTATTGAGTTTGGTTGTAAGAGGTCCAAGAGGAGAAGATTTGTAAGTGGTGTAAGTGAGAATATCTTTAAATGCATTTCCCATAGGGTCCTATTTTAAACTTTGTTCCCAGCTGGCAACCATCTTGGATGAGATACGAACATAAAAATCTCAAACTTTGAACAGGACCAAAGACTATTTTGTCCAAGTATGGCTCAGTAGTTTCAGAAAAGGTCCTTAATCGCCTTCCCCATAGGATTCCTATATTAAAACGTTTCTTACTTGCGGCCATCTTTTGATTGAGGTAGAAACATAAAAATCACTAATTTTGAAAGGACTACCCAAGAACTAATTTGACAAAATTTGGTTCCTTATCGGTCGGTAGTTTCAGAGGACAAGATCTTTAATATCCAATTGGGGTCCTTTTATTAAATTATTTCCCCATTGGCGGTCATCTTGGATGAGGAACGAACATAAAATTTACAAGCCACAAAACGGACCACCAAAGGACTATAGCTAGAAATTTTGGTTCCCATCGGCCCAGTAGATTAAGTGGAAAAGATCTTTGAATGCATTTTCCATAGTGTCCCTATATTAAACTATGTTTCTCGCTGGTGGCCACCTTTGTTGAGGTACGAACAAAATAAACACAAACTTCGTTGAGGACTACTCAAGGACTATTGTGACTAATTTATGTTCTTTTTGGCTCAGCAGTTTCCGAAGAAAAGATATTTGAATACATTTCGCATAAGGACCCATAGTAAAACTATGTACCGCGCTGGCGGTAATATTTCAGCTATATCAAGACGAGAAAAAGTTTGTCAATACCTAATTACTTTGGGTATTGAAAGAGCCATGGGAAGGGACATTCTGATTGCCACTGGAAAAGCACGTTGAAATCGAAAGAGGCGGAGAATTAAGCTTGTAGCCGATCACCTACTGACCACTCAAAACAGCTTGCTACAGGGGTTCTTCAAACACGTGGACCTGAGATTACATCCATTCCGAAAGATGTAATTATTTATATCATATATCATCCCGCACAACCACGGACGTCCAGTTTCGGGTCCTATTTCTATATCCCGGGGTTAACTTGGGGTACATCTTGGTTGAGGAACGAACATATAATTCACAAACGTAGAGTATCAGCCAAGGACTAACCAAGTTTGGTTCAGATTGGCATAGTTTTTCAAGAAAACATCTTTGAATGCATTTTTCATAGGGTCCTAAATAAAAAAAAACTTTGTTCCCTGCTGGCGGCCATCTTGGATGAGATACGAACATAAAAATCACAAACTTTGAAGAGGATCACCAAATGACTATTGGGACTAAGTTTGGTTCCATTTGGGGTAGTGGTTCTTGAGGAGAAGATTTTTGAATGCATTTCCCATAAGGTCCTATGGTACAACTACATTCCCCGTGGGCGGCCATCTTAGATGAGGTACCAATATAAAAACCTCAAACTTTGAAGGGGACTAAAGAAGGACTATTGCGACTAAGTTTACTTTCAATTGGCTCTGTAGTTTCAGAGTAGAGGATCTTTAAATGAAACGTTTTCGACGGAAGCCAATTGATGGCAAAAATGTGAAAAGTACAAAAGCAGATAAGGTCAAAGCAAGATAATATTTTTAAAACAAAATCTACAATATCCCATTTGTTGATACAAAAGCTTCCTGTAAAGATGATACTGTTTTATTTATTTTGTTTTCTTACGTATTTATACGCATGAATAAATGAAGAACAAATCATAGTATAACATGAATGCATGAGCAAATTTATCAATGGACTACAATAATTTGAATATGCAGGTAGTTAAAACCTCTGAAAAACCATGGTTTTGCATAAGTTGCTTTTAACATAGTAAGATAAGCACCAAATTAGTATGTATTTGTAGTACATGGTAGAAAATAAAATAAAATGGGTTACTGATTGATAATCTTTATTTATTTGTGCGACGTTTAACTAATAAGATTTCCAGCAAAATCAATAGGAATTCATTTATGTTCAGCCTTTGTTACTTTAGTCCCTTCAGAAATTCTATGGCCGTCACCACGACATCATAGATAGATATGAAATGTCAGTGTCACAAATAAAAACTGACATTTTCAGCAAGATTCGCGTCTTCCCGGATTTGACATTACCTGTTTTGACTTTACCCTGGATTGACCCACTGACAGTGTGACGGGTGCTGTGACAGAGCAGGACATGCTTACCCTTCCGGAGCACCTGATGTCACTTTTGTTTATTGAGAGTTCACACTGTTAGTGCTTTAGTTTTTTTGTGTTGTATATGTAATGTTCATGTGTTTTGTGGGCATGTGGTGTCTTTGGTCTTCCGTCTTTTGGTGTTCTTGCTTTTGCCTTGTCTCTGGACTTTGATTTGTGTAATCTTGTGCTTTGTTCCTTCGGTATTCTACTGCCGTTTTTTTATTTCTAGGTATTATATACACTGCCATAGCGTCCGTTGCTGGAGCTATTACCAGCGGGGTAGCCATGGTTGCTGTGCTTTCAAGAGTCCGATTAGTCAAAAAAATTGTCAAAACAGTATGTATTGTTCTTTAAGCAATATGAGCCGTATTTTAATTTTGTTTTTGTTTAAGATGAAATCATCTTATCAAATGGGTTTGCAGAAATTAAGCACTTTAAGTCCAATTTCCCGTATAAATATATAAAATGCTTCAAAATTAAGGAAATATAATGTGAATTAATTATTTGTTGTACAGCAAAAATGTATTCTCGTGTTGAGTCGAATGCATGTGACCTATGGTCAAATGTTTCTGATACATGCGTGACAGAATTGTTTAGGCTGACAACTTCTTATGTTCCGATAAAATCAAGTGCAATGTGCAAAGAGTTTACAGGTAAGTGTAAATTATATATTAAAAAATGTGGTAGTAACCTAATATGGTAAATACACGGATAATAAATTTTATATTGGGCGAGAGCGTTGCTCAAGCCCCAATATTAAATTTACTGACAGTGTAAATACAAATTTTTGTTTGCTGTTTGTTGAAGGCCTCATGGTGACTTCAAGATGAACAACAATGAAAGCGTTGTTCCATTTGCTTAATCTTACCACGTATTTATAGGGATTTTGTCTCATGTACATTTACTCCATATTCCTTTATTTGTTTATGTCCTACCGATAGTCCATAAAACATGAAAACCGCCACAAAAGTGTTGATGTTTACATGGTGACGGCATGGAATGGCTGCCACTGAATGTTTTTTTCACGGTCACCCAATATGGAAAATATACGGTCAGCACGTCACGTCGTTTGACCAATCAGCGTTTCGGGAAATAACTAAAGGTAGGATATAACTGTTTATATTACCAAAATAATAAAATGCAATCCATATTGTTACAGTGATGCCCTAATTTTATTTTTATTCAAGGGTAGGGGGGCTTTAATTGTTTAAAATCTCCTTCATCGTTTTCAAAATAATTCCAAGTATATTGCACTCGCCACGGCTTCGATCGTTTTGACCTCATTTAACCCCGTCTATACTACGTAACCTTATAGACTGGTTCCTTTGAAATCAGAACTCAGTCGAGCATGTGGTAAACTGTTAACCAACGCCAGAGACGGAAAGTGAAAAGAGAAGTGATCCGGTCTAATTTTACTCGCGTTTTCTCCGGATTTGTTTTTAAGCTACACACTTGGAGCTAAATGGTCAAGGGTAGGTTTGGAAAAGTTGTTTGTAAACCGGAAACCGCATCAAAAATAGCAAAGGAAGGCACATATTAAGTATCGTAGCACAGCTGAGCTTTGCCGATTGTCGATTTTTTTATTTCGACTATATATAGTATCTCAGTTAGTTTCGAACATTAATCAGTTTCCGTGATTGTTCAAAATCGAATTTGAAATTTATTTCATAACCAAAATTATGAAGTATTTTTGGCGTTTTTATGCAATAAACGGTATCTATAATATCATTTTTTACACATACGGATAAGCAATAATGCGTTTTGAGAGCTTCCAGCAAATTTGAAGAAATAAAGCTCATATTGCTCAAATGTAATCAAGCGTAAAGCTAATTTTTCTATAATTTACCCCAATATTTTGTGATGATGTAATACAAAAGTGCATCCAGGCAGAGGTGTTGGCTTTTATCAATATGAAGACAAAAAAACTAGACACATATGATAATAGAAGAAGTAGACGTGGTTAATTATTTCATCACAACAATTTTCGAAACAGGTCAGGTACACCCGTATAAATCAACTCTAGGGATATGTAAAGTGAATTTATTTTTAATGACTAACCATTTTTAGCTCACATGGCCTAAAAGGCCATGAGAGCTTTTGCCATCACTTTGCGTCCGTCTTCCGTCCGTCCGTCAACAATTTCAAAAATCTTCTCCTCTGAAACTGCTGAGCCAATTGTAACCAAACTTGGCCTGAAGCAACACCAGGGTATGCAGTTTCAAAATTGTGTTCGATTAACAACATGGCTGTTGTTACTAAAAATAGAACATAGGGGTAAATTGCTGTTTTTTGCAGATAACTCAAAAATCGGTACAGATATAAAAAATCTGACATGGAGTAAAAGTGATCTACCTGCCCTGCAGTGTTGGAGAAAATCTGAAAACCCGCCTTGAAGTTATTGCCCTTTTTCCGTAAAAGTTTCAAAATTTGTGCATTTTTGATTTTTTATTTCAAAAAGTGTAACAGATAGAGGTCAAGTGTATATTGCAAAAAGGTTCAGCATATCAAGATCTACAAACCCTGAAATTTGAAGAAAATCCAAAAACCTTTGTAGGAGTTATTGCCCTTTTTCACGGAAATTTTCAAAATTTTCATATTTTTTTGTCTTTTATTTCCAAAACTATAGGAGATGAAGGTTAAGTGTAAATTGATAAAATGTTTGCCAGGTTGTGTGGATTTCAAAACTGGTGTTCAAAAATTGTTTGTTGACCGCCATTTTCAAAATGGCCGCAAAATAAGGCGGGAAAATTCAACATTGTTCGATTTCAATGAAATTTGGTTTCCAAATAGATATTGATGTAGCGACTTCAAAACCGGTGTTGAAAAGTGTTAGTTGACCTACATTTTCAAAATGGCCGCCGAAAAAAGGCGGGAAAATTCAACACTGTTCGATTTTAACGAAATTTGGTTTCCAAATAGATATTGATGTTGCAACTTCAAAACCTTTGTTGAAAAGTGTTCGTTTACTGCAATTTTCAATATGGCCGCCAAAAAAGGCGGGAAAATTCAACATTGTCCAATTTCAATGAAATTTGGTTTCAAAATAGGAATTGATGTTGCAACTTCAAAACCGACGTTAAATATTTTTCGTTGACCGCCATTTACAAAATGGCTGCCAAAAAAGGCGGGAAAATTAACATTGTCCGATTTCAATGAAATTTGGTTTCCAAATAGATATTGATGTTGCGACTTCAAAACCGGATTTGAAAATTGTTTGTTGACTGCCATTTTCAAAATGGCCGCCAAAAAGGCGGGAAAATTCAACATTGTCTGATTTCAATGAAATTGGTTTCCAAGTGGATATTGATGTTTCGACTTCAAAACAGGTATTGAAAATTGTTCGTTGACCGCCATAAAAGGTGGGAAATTCAACATTGTCTGATTTCAATGAAATTTGGTTTCCAAATATATATTGATGTCATAACTTAAAAATAAAGTGTTGAAAATTGCTGTTGACCTCCATTTACAAAATGATGTCTCAAATTCAAAATCTGTGTCGAAAGTGGTCCTTAGCAAGAACATTTTTGTGAAAAAAGTCCAACAACGAAATATAGTAAAACATGATCAGACTTAAAGTACAGTTCAAGATATTGGTGATGTTTGAACTACCAAAGTTTGAGGGACTGAAGTTCATTTGTGAGGCTTGTTTAGAGGGGTCCAAATATCCCATATCCCAGCTAGTCTTGACTAAAATATCCCTTTGAAAATTGAAGATATCCCATTAATTATTGAAATGTCCCGTTTTCCATAATCAAAATATCCCATATCCCAGTACTTTTTATCTGAAATATCCCATATCCCATTAGCAAAAGTAGTGCATATTCCGTATCCCAATATACCCTTAACAAGCCTCATTTGTATAACTTACAAATATGTTAGCTTGATTTTGGCAAGTGAAAGCCAGGTGAACGTACAGGCTCCTGGGAGCATCTGGTTTCATTTTTAAGTATCTAAACGTTTGGAGAAAACTTTGAAGAAGAAAACTTATAAAAGTGCAGTTTATATTCAGAAATATTAGATTAGAAAATAATGAATTCATAAGAATTGATAATACAAATCAGAATTGATAGCACACAACTATTCAAATAAGGAGTAAAGGAAGTTATATATGGCTTAGACTGCATTTATGTAAGCTAAATAATTTTGGCCGGATCGCAGGAAGTGCGAATCTATGTTATGATATGGTTGTTTTTTGGAGGGCGGTCCGGGAAAGAAGGTACCTTTTTTAAATAAACTTCCCTAAAGTTTTCAACAAGGTCATTGACACTTATACTGAAGATGTGTTGCCTACTTTTTATTAAAGGTTTTTTGTCTCAATTTTTTTTGGTCACACTTTATTTTTACTTTCAAAGTTAATCTTATTACACCTACACCCCATTAACCAGTTTTCTAGTTTCGTATTTACTGGCATTCAAACAACACTCATTTTCCTAGCAAGATTGAAATTTTTAAACAGTTTGGAATAATATTTCAAAAACTAGTGTGAAAAATGAAGTAACCTTCATCTGAAGAATAATTCATATCCAAGTTCTGGTATTTAGATTCACCAGCTTTTGTTTGTCCGCCCCACGTCACAAACGTGTCCGCCCCATGTGACCAAGAGTGTACTTCCTCAACATGGACAGTAATATTCCAGCTTCTCCTACTAATGGAGTTTGTGTTTCACTCTTGATTCGTTACGCGAGAGCTAGCACAAATTATACAGACTTTCTCATTAGACATAATTATCACCGTGACCGCCTTTTTAATCAAGGCTTAAATTAAAAAATCCGTCTTATATTATCATTTAAAAAGTTCTTTTTTTAGGTATCACTCCCTTTGTGGGAAAATTTGAAGTTTCGGCCCGAACTCTGATTCAAGATGTATTTTTTTTTCTTTCTTAATACTAGGATTATCTTCTCTTTTAAATGTCAACGACCTTTCAATAGCAGTTGCTGTTGAGTTGCTACACGACATTACTGCAATGTAAGTGGAGGTTTTGCGCGCCATTAAACCGGCTTTACTCAACATTTCTTTTGAAATGCCTGTACCAAGTCAGGACCATGCGGTCGACAATTTTTCCGGTGGATTCCACCTGATTTTTCTTTTTGTCTCATGGACTTTGCCTCTTACTAACTCTGTTTGTTACATATGTAATTTTGTTATTAATCCCATCTACTCAGTTTTCAAACTAGAACCAAAAAAGACCAGACTACACTTAAATCTATAAAGGTCTCTTAGAAATATTAATATGAAGTTAAGAATTGTGTTTAAAATCCCTGTAAATGTCCTCTCTCTTCAAAAATTAAAATAAAATGAAAACTTTTAATAAAAAATATCTTTATTTCAAAACGTTCATCACTGTCTAGGAAATAGTCCGAACTTGACATAAATAATTTCAGGAAATTAGCTTTATGCCTGAAAAAGTCAGGAAATTAGTTTCTCTTTTTGTCTATGAAATAAGTTTAACTCCTGATTTTACTTACTGCTGCTGACATATATTATAACGACTAAAAAGCAAAATTCACTGCTAAGCAGATAATTGAAAAGTTTAACAACACTTTCCGATATTTGGATGATATTTTAACTTCAAATAATGACGACTTCAATACGTATTATAAGGTCATCTACCCTAAAGAACATACTTTTAATAAAGCCAATTCTAATAATCATCATTGTCCGTTCTTAGACATCAATTTTGATATAACGAATGGTAAATTAGATACTAAAATTTATGATAAAAGGGACGATTTTTCTTTTCCCATAATTAATTATCCATTTCTTGATGGAGATGTTCCATTAGCGCCATCATATGATGTTTACATATCTCAACTTGTTCTGTAATAACGTTTGCGATTTTAATGAACGGAATCTTTTCATAACTGAAAAACTATTACATCAGGGTTTTCATTATCATAAACTAGTTAACCTTTACTAAATTTTAGCATCGATATAAAGACTTAGGTCATAAATACAATTAACATTGAATTTTTGATTGGGTGTTTGCATTTTAACTAAACACATTCTAAATTTCTAAAATCTGGATTGCATGGACGCGGGTTATGTATTCCAGTATATGTATGAAATCATTATGCTCACAGGAAGGGATCTTGGTGGAAGCTGTATACTGAGGGTACATAACTTAATTTGTGACTTGGTAATGGCTCTGGAGCTGGCATGTCAGTTAACTGCTAGTAGTCTCTTGTGATTTCTTGTTTATGTCCGTATATTTAGTTCTTTCAGTTTCATTTTTCACAATTGACTCAGTCCTGTTTCCAACTGAATTTTACTGTTGTTACGATTGATTTTTTTATTTATCACATTTGCTATAGGGGAAGGCTTGGGCCCAATAAAACTAGTTTAACCCCGCCGCAGCAGGTTTGCGCCTGTCCTAAGTCAGGAAATTTATTAAGCCTTTGTGTGTCTTGTCTTTTTTCTAGTTAGTTTACTTTATGTCTATAGGAGTCTAGGATGATATTTATTTCGCTGAACTTGATTACTCTTTATTTAGTGGCCGACTCCGACCTGCCGTTGAGTGTGGGGTTTCCTCACTGTTCATTGAAGGTCTTATGGTGGCTTTGAGTCGTTATTACTCCCCTTTGGATCGTTGTCTCTTTGACTCATTCCCCGTTCCCTTCTTTTTTCTGTTAAGACTGTAGAACAATGTAACCCGACGTTATTGTGCATGTTCTCTGATCAAGAAGGATTTCAGATAAATGTGACTTTTGTTGGAGAATTTGAAATGGAGTAAATGATAGGGTTACAGAGTTTGTTTTAGAGATACAAGTTTTAAAAAATTAAGGGAAACTGAACGCCTCGGATTTTTTCCATAAGTGTAACAAAAGCCATGATTATCTTTTAATGAATGTGACAAAATAACTTCAATTGAAGTAATAATTAAAACAAATTTTGGTCACTGGACCCAAAATTATAAAGTCTAAAATGGATAAAGCTTGAATAATCTTAAAATTAGACAGAAATACCAAAACAACTGCAAAGTTTCATATAGATTGATGAATTCACGCAAGTGCACGGCAGTTCTTGAATTTTCTTGGCAGTAAATCTTAATTAGTGGACGAAGCGTCGGAACTCCAAATGATTTTGAACTATTTTTCCCTTGACTCTTAAGGTATAACACCACTAATTCGGAAACCAGTCAGGCACATATGTGAATTTAGTCCTAATAGGAGACGATATAGTGCCAATATAGTGTTTATTTTGTTACATATTCAAAGTGTTGGCAGCTGAATCTTATTTAATTGGAAAGTTTATATTGTAAGGCTTCTTTTGAGCCTAAATTTATATTATTTTGTCAAGAAATAAAAATTCTATGGGCATTGGCGACGGAGGAATTTTTTCTGTCAAATTCAAGCAGGAAGTACCGATCTCTGTGTTGTTCACTTCCGGGAACCAGTTCTTTCTTATATGCAAGTTAAGGGGGGTTGATTTTCTCATGGGAGTTTCTTGAAAGATGCCTCTTTAAGTTGAGACACGTGTCACTTCATTTAAACTTTTAGTAAAATTTCTACGAAATTTGAAACATGCGCAATTTAACATGGGAGTCTATGGGAGACTGAATTAGTGGTGTTATACCTTAATAGGATAAGTAAATAGGAAGAAAACGAATACCGGAAGTGGACAAAATGCAATTATTAAATTATGTTAATTTATCATTAACCTGATTAACATTTATCATTAACCTGATAATTGTTGTAGATTGAATGTTTAATTCAATATTATTGTATCAGTGAGAGGCCATTATATGTGTTAAATCTTCAGGTCACTGGGAATCCAAAGCCAATTAAGCGGATTCGTTTACAATATTCCGTCGTTGTCCACTATTACGTGAAGAGTGTAAATTACGTCTCAATATCACTGGATTTTTTTATGAAACAATTAATGCATGCGTATGACCATTATTATCCCATATTTAGGTCTATAAGTATCTATGAAAAAGTTTGGCAAAGTATTGTCTTTTTTTCCAATTCTTACACATCTACAACACAGTAGTAGTATACACTTCATGGTGATATATAATAAAATACCGAAATTACAGATCAGAATTTAAGACTCCTAAGATAAGGGGTTTTCTGTGAACTTTAAATCAGAAATCTTACGGGGAAAGTTTTAAAATATGAAAAAGAAAGGAAATGAGGTAAATGTCAAGGAGACAACATCCTATCTCCAGGTTGAAACGACCCAAAACAAAGCATCTAGTGGTCACCGTAAGGTCTTCAACACAATGAGGAACCTTACACCATATAGCAAGCCCTAAATGTCCCCAAATAGGTTTAATAAAGAATAAATCAATGGAAACAAACCACATCCAATAACCCGAATATCAAGAAACTAAAATTTTATAAGAAGACAAGGACAGGCCAATGACCAACATATTCCTGACTTTGGGCAGGCGCAAAAATTAAAAACAAATCTTTTTCTAAAATACATTAGTACATATTTGTTCCATACTACAAATTCAAAGAAAATTGAATGTATGGAAAACTTTTTTACCTCAGAACTACTACCATACAAGGACATACATTGCAAAAGTTTGTCCTATACAATCCTTGATGCTTCTGCGACACCTACTAACACATGTGATATTTCCTAATGTGGTTGAATATTACTTTTAATGGTGTATTGAAAACCACATTTTAAACCTTCAACTGAAACTATGCCAGTCGCACGCTTTGATAATCAACATTTTTCACCGAAGGATCGTTTATTTACTTTTGTTGCAAATTTTTCGGAATAATTTTTTTTTCAAATATTTTGGCTGCCTAAATGTAGGTATATGGAGTAAAATATATATGGGACAAATCATCTATAAATCCATGATTATAATAAGCAAACGGGACAACATTTGTTTTGTTTTCTTCATTTTGATGTCGCACGAACCCTCAAAACAGTGAGCAAATACTCATACATGCATGATAAATTCATTTCACAATTATACGATATGGAGTAAATGTACATTAGACAAAGTCTCTATAGATACATAGTTAAAACCAAGAAATGGATCAATGATTTAATTGTTGATCTTGATGTCAAGTCGCCCCCCTGTTACAGCTTTTCAGAAATTCACTTGTTGGGATATATTTTAAAGTATTTAACACTGAAAGTGTCTTACAACACCTTATATGGTTATTCTTCCTATAACAGATTAGTTAAAGTTTAACGTCCAGTGAGGAATTTTCAGCTATATCGGGATGAGAACAAGTTAATCAGTTAAAACAATATATTAGTAAAAGTAGAAAGGAACAAAAGTGAAAAGGACAACCGGGGCAACGAGTTTTGGTTACCACTGGAAAAGGGCAAAAATGGGAAGGAAATTTAGCCTTTTTACGACTCCCAGTGATTCTGCTCAGCTCGGAAAAATATAGATGGGATCTTTATATTGCATGGAGCGTGGCGCTTCTTCACATAGTTTGGATACAATTGTTCGTCATCAGACTTTCCCGTAATATAATCGGACTATCCCACATAGGCAGGACATTCCCCTATTCAAGACCTGGTGACGCGCCCGCCAGCCATGTAGCCGAAGCCCCTGAAAACCGATTACGGTGGCGGATATTTTTCCTATCTCGATATTCTGTAAGGGGTTATAATGTAATCAATACGACTGTAATGGTATTTCAAGTCTAAGGTGAAAGTTTAGAAAATTTGTACGCTATAAATCGTATACAACGCATGCGTTTGTGCCGCCAGTGCAAACACAAAAACCTTCATAAATACATCTACATTGTTGTTCTTGATCTTGAAATTACCACGAGGCCTTCAACAAGGAGCAAATATTCCTACCTAATAGCACGCTCACCGGTTTGAGCAGAATTCACTTGCTAATTGCTGAACAACAGCATTCTAATGTTGAAGCTTAATTAACGTTTTCAAAGAGAAGAATGTACGCATTTTCATGTTAATTCTTATATTTTTACAACAGCAAAATGTAACAGAAGAAGAAATTGAATCCATAGTACAAACACTCTTCTCTGCGGAGTGTCAAAACTCTGATAAGCATTCCACGTCTTATTCTGACTGCATGAATGTACCACCAGTATGCCATTCAGGGATGCTAGAAAAATTGGATGACTAAACAACAACTTAATTTTTTAATTAACAAGATGTTTATGTGTCTTTTTTGTTACTTAGTTACAACTATTTTTGTACATACTTATATTGTATTTATTCTAGTCATTTGTAATCAAACATCTGCAAAAACTAAGTCAGTCTCATATTTCAATCCATTTCTCGAAATTGTCAAAGATTTACGACTATGAACTGCAATACCGACTTACATCGACTGTGGCAAAACCGGTCTTTTTACTGGTAGTATGACGGTTTCCACGCGTAGAGCAGATGATGGTCACCCTTCTGGAGCACCTGATGATACCTCAGTTTTTGTAGGGTTTACATTGCTAGTGCTTTAGATATGTGGCGTTCTTGTTTATTTTTTTCTATTTGTTTTGTCTTTGTCGTGCTTTCTCAATTTGTGTTGGATGTGAATTACCATGATATTGTATTTATGATTTTAGAATTCCCCCTTTTCCTCGTTCTTGCTTCGGTATTCGTTTGCCGATGTATGTTAACTTCAAGATGAATAACAACAACCAAAAGGTTATTACATAGCTTGGTAAAGAGAATTTGTGGCGTGCCCATTTACATCCCTTCGAAAATTATTTGAAATACTGTTACGGTCTGTGTGTATTTTCAGCTCACCTGGCTAATGCCAGAGATTTTGCCATCACTTTGCGCGCGACCGTCGTTCGTCCGTCCGACCGGCATTAACTTTTCATTCAAAGTACTTCACTTCTGAAACAACGGGCCAGTTAGAACTAAACATGGCTAAAATAGTTCTTGGATGGTCCCTTGCAAAAAAGTGTTTTTCAGGTCCGCGCTTTATCCAACATAGCCGCCAGCGGTAAACATAGTTTTAACATTGGCCCGTATCGGAAATCGCGTTCAAAGATTTTCCTCTCTGAAACTACAGAGCCAATTGGGACCAAATTCTGTCAGAATAGTCCCTGGGTGGTCCATTGCAAAAAGTTGTTTTTCAGACTCGCGTTATATCAAACATGGCCGCCAGAGGGGAACATAATTTTAACATTAGACCCTTTCGGAACACACATTCAAAGATTTTCTCCTCTGAAACTACTGGGCCAATTGGAACAAACTTGGTCCCAAATTCTTTGATTGGTCCTTTGATAAAAGTGTTTACAGGTCTGTGCTGTATCCGAAATGGCCACCAGCGAGAATCATAGTTTCTTCATTGTACGTTATGGGAAAATCTTCAGATTTTCTCTGAAACTACATGGCCAAATGGAACAAAACTTGGCCACAATAGTTCTTGGGTAGTCCCCTGCAAAAAAAGGTTTTTTTTCAGGTTAGCGCCATATCAAACCGCCAGAGTAAAACTTAGCTTTTACATTGGACCCTATGCGAAAACACATTGAATGATCTCTGAAGCTACTGAGCCAATTGGAACCAAACATGACCACAAAAGTCCTTGCTTGGTCCCTTGCAAAAAAGATATTTTTAGGTCTGTGCTGTATCCAAGATGGCCGCATTGGACATTGGCCCCTATACGAAATCACGTGCAAAAATCTTCTCTGAAACTACTTGCCAATTAGATCCAAACTTGGCCACAAAAGTCCTTGGGTGGTCCCCTACAAAAAGATGTTTTTCAGGTTAGCGCTATATCTAATATGGCCGCCAACAGGGAACATAGTTTAGATCTTTTCCTCTGACAAATGCTGAACCAAACATTGCCACAACAGCATTGGTTTGTCCCCTGCAAAAAGGTGTTTTTCAGGTTCGCGCTATATACAACATGGCCGCCAGAGGGAACACAGTTTTAAAATTTGATCCAATTGGAAAGCACGTTCAAAGGTCTTTTCCCTCTGAAAAGCACTGGACCAATTGGAACATACTTGGTCCCAATAATCCTTGGGTGGTCCTTCGAACAATTAGGTGTTTTTCAGGTCTGTGCCATATCCAAGATTGCCACAACCGGGAAACATAGCTTAAAAATTGGACCCTATGGGAAATCACTTTCAAAGATTTTCTCTGAAACTACTGAGCCAATTGGATCCAAAATTGGTCACAATAGTCCTTGGTTTGTCCTGCAAAAAGATGTTTTTAAGGTTAGTGCTTTATCAAACATGGCCGCCAGCAGGGAACATGGTTTTAACAATGGATCCTTTGGGATAACACTTTCAAAGATATTTTCCTTTGAAAAATGCTGAGCCAATTGGAACCAAACATTGCCACAATAGTCCTTGGTGGTCCTCTGCAAAAAAGGTGTTTTTTAGGTCCATGCTTTATCTAAGATATCTTTTACAATAAAATGTCTATGTTAATCAAGGGCAAGGTGAGCGATACAGGCTATTGAGAGCTTCTTGTTTTATCTTATATCACGATAAATATAGTCTATACTTCATATTGATTGTTTAAGATTTTGATGACTGATATTTCTTTCAGTATAGAGTGAAGTCGTGTATTTTTCGACGGAGGCAGTTTTCGACCTCTTTATTAAAACGATAAATTTATTGTATCCAGTTTCCTACATTTTGGTAAAAGTTGACCTGCACGCATGCAGTTTACTTCAGGAGAAGCTTAAAAGAAATGCAGTCTGTGGCTTTTAGAATCAGATATTTTTATTAAGTTCGGTTTCACTTTACGTTACGTTAACTCCAAATGACAATGGCGTCTTGCAACAATAGATACTTCACAACCCTTTATGAAACGACATTCTCCGTTCTTTGAGGTTCCCTCACATCCATGCAATATAAATCAAGATAAAACATTGGAATACACTCTCTCTATATCTATCCGAATGTTTTGATTTTATCTGCCCTTAGGAAACATATGCTGTCGAAATACCCATATGCAGAAGTTAACTTAAAAGTAACCTCGGTATTTTATATACACTTCAAAAATTTAATGTACATTTTTTATGATCAAATGCACAATCAAACACAGTGCTCTGTTAAAGCTCTTAAAGATTTCCGCTAATTTCGACCAATAGTATAAAAAAGATAACAAGAAACACCTAAAATGGCCGGAAAATATAGTCACATGCCACAATGTTGCAAGGAACTGCAGAGAAAACCCACAAATAAAAAAGCAAAATACAAACATAAACAACGATAAGAATTCGGGACAACTGGACTTTGTACCAGCAATAGCAAAATCTAGCGGTAGGGTTAACCCGGTTTATGGGTTTCCAAACCTATCCTTACTCTGTTCCGTTTCTTTTCCTATAATATTATAACGTACAAATAAAGTGAAAATTTCACAGGACCATAAACCAATCATTATACATTTGAAGTAAAGATAGTGTAAATTAGAAAAGTTAGTTTTCTGGTCGTTTGGTTTTGGCATGGGGAAGTTTCCTTCGTATAGTTGCCGGCCCTTGCAGTAATATTTTGATTTTCACAAAACGGGATGTGTACATTGTATTTATCCCTGTACTCTATTTGTAGCACATCCACGCGGCTTTAAATTTGAATGCTTATCTTTAAAATATGTTCCCAGTTTTTGATGTAGGAAGCAATTTGATTTTTCTCCTTTCCATGTGATAGTTGCATGTCAATAAATAATATTAGAATGAGAAAAAAATTTCTCTGTTTAGTTGCCGGTACTTGCAGAAAATGTAGATTTTAAACTTTTCTCCATGTCACTTTTGCTCCACAGAACCCTTGGTCGGATTAATGTCATCTGTTGTAGGTCACTACTCAATGCTCAATTAACAACATCTTACACCAGACTGAAAATTCAATTATTCAATATTTTGTAAAATCTTCCAGCCCTTAACTATTTGAAACGTGGTCCCATTGGGAAAAATGCAAAAACGGACGATTCAGTTCTTCCCGTTCTTTGAGCAGTGGAATTCCCACATCTCTGGCACATGGCATCTTCATTTTACAACTAATTCGCTATTGCCGTGCCTTTAGTTTGTACACAATTTTGTCAACATAGGGAAATTGCTATCCCAAAAAAATTATACGTCAAGGGTATGTTCAGTCACTGTTTAAAATGTCACTGCAGAAGTTTTACGGTCGTCACAATTTGACGGACCATTTTAATGCTTCAATTTCACAGATGAAAATAGATATCTTTGGGTAGATCCATAAGTAGTTATAGCTTATGCATATCCCGTGGCCGCCGCTTTGCTTCGCCCACGGGATATGCATAGCCAGTATAAGGTTATAAAATAAAAAATTTTGACCCCACCCCACCAAAAAAAAAGAGAAGTCGGGAGTACAGCGAAGGAAAAAAATACACAGGGAAAAGTAAGAAAAAATGAGAGCCGGAGGTTCAGCGAAGGGGAACAAGTTGTACAGGAAGAAGTGAGAAAAAAAAAATTCCGGGAGTACAGTGAATAAAAAAATTTAAAATTTAGTCATCTGTAATTCTTGTTCATAAAAAGAACCTATAATTTCTTCACCTTTTAAATCTTTTATTTTATAAGTAACAGGGTTTCTATTTAAAACTTTTTCAATTACAAATATTTGTTTTGTCAATCGAGTTGTATAACCCTTTTCAAATTGACCTTTCTTTTTTGTTATTCTTACTCTATCTCCTACTTTGAATTTAGGTTTTTTTGATTGGATTAAATCTTTTTCTGGATATAAATTTTTATACACTGTCAATTGGTTTTTAGATTTACTTGCTTCAACGGGCGTCATTTTAATTGAAGAATGTACTGTATTATTATAATTTTTAACCAATCTTTCTAATACATCATAATATTTAAAAGTTCCATTGGCAGTAAAATATCTATACATATGTTGTTTCATTGTTCCTATCCATCTTTCCACTACACTAGATTTTTCTTCATTTTCAGTTGAATATAACTTTATGTTATTATCTTTTAACAATTCTTTTACTTGTCGATTATAGAATTCAGATCCTTTGTCAGACCAAATGAACATTGGTTTTCTTTCTTTAAATAATGTTTTAAATGCTTCACTAACTATAATTCCTGTTTTATTTTTCAATGGAATTAACCAACCATATTTACTAAATACATCTATAACTGCTAATAAATATTTATAGTGTTTATTTTGTTTTGAATATTTTTGCATATCTACCAAATCAACTGCCCATGTCTGATCAACAGAATGAACATAAACACGTCTTTTAGGGAAAACACTTACAACTCTGCGATGTAATTCATCTACTAATTTATTTGTTAGATTTGTAAGCACCATTTTTAAATAATAAAAATTATTTTCTTAAAAAATGACAGAAGGAAAAATCTGTACGAAATGTAAAGAATACAAGTTACTAAGTGAATATTATAAAGCAAAGGATAAACCAATGGGAGTTAAATGTGCATGTAAACAATGTATAAAGCCTATAGAACAAAATCATTATCAAAATAACAAAGAAAAATATAAACAAGCTTATAAAAAATTTATGGAAAGAAATCCAGATTATCAAAGTAATTATTATTTTAGAAATTAAATGTAAAAATCTTTCTTTAAAAATGGGCCCTAAAAAGACCATAGTTTGTAGCAAGTGTAAAGTTAATAAACCTTTTAGTGAATATAATAAGGATTCATCTAACCAAAACGGTGTTAAATCTCAATGTAAAGAATGTAGATCAAAAGTTATTTCCAAACAAAAGAAAGAAAAAAAAGAATTAAAAGAATATAACAGTTCCTCATTATTAAAAAAGAAATCTATAAAAAGAAAACTGAATAAATATGAAGAAAAAATAAATAATTCTAAAACAAAAAAATCAAAAAATAAATATATCTATTTATACAATAATGAAAAAGATAATCTTGAAAACATAGAAGAAAAAATAACCAGAAGAACAACAAAATATAAAGGAGATAAAGTATATGGAAATTTAAGATACTCAAGGTTAAAAAAATCATATGAGGAGCAACTAAAATATAATAAAGATAAAATAGAATCTGCTGGTGAAGAAGATAAAGATTTTTATCAAAGAAACATAGACTATTATTCCAATAAATTGGAAACTCTTGCAAATGATTTTCAATATTCTATTAACATTGAAAATGAAACTTTTAGTTATGGTTTACAACAAATAAAAAATCTATTAAACGAAGGATATATTGTAAAATTAGAAGGGCAAATAAAATTGAATAATAGTGAAGAATATCAAGAATATACAAGTAAAGTGTATTTTTCAAGTATTAATCAACTTAATGGTTATATAAACTATATCGAGCAATCATCAGATATGGATGACATGTTTTTTATTGGAAAAATAAAATATGGAATAGATAAATTTAAGAAAGTTAATAAATCAAAAAAAGGTGATGGAACATCATTTCAATATTCAATTAAAGAATATGAAGGAAAGTATTGTTATATTCCTACAGAAAATCAATGTTTTTTAAAATGTTATAAATGGTTAAATAGTGATGAAAGTAATAATTTAAGTAAAAGTCATGAAAAAGAAATTAACACATTATACAAACAATTTTGTTACAAAGAAAATAATAAAGAACAAAAAGTTCAATCTTTTATAATGAATAATCCAAAATTTACAAGATTTAATAATTTTATGAATGATAAAGTTCAATATTATAATCCAAAAGACAAACACATCTACCCAAAAATAAAAGATAATAATAATAACTACGTATACTATCTTTATAATCCTTACAATCATCATATAGGTCATTATTATTTAATAGATATCAAAAATAAAAGAAAAGCAATAAAAGAAATTGAAGATAATTATAAACAACAGTGGAAAGAAATAGATGAAGAGTTAGTAAAATATGTTGAATTGTTAGATAAAGAAGGAGTAAAAGATGATAATATTGATAAACAAACTTATGTTTATGATATAGAAAGTTATCAAGATGAAAATGGAAAACATATTCCGTATGCTATTGCTTCAATAAGCTTAAAATTATTCCGAGGTTGTGTTTGTAATCATATAAAAAACGAAGATAACAGTATTGTAAAAAATCTTCCAGAAGAACAATTAAATAGGTTACTAAATAAACATATTAAATATTTCATAGGTGAAGATTGTATTCAACAATTTTTTAAATATCTAGGAGAAAAAGTTTATAATTCGGAAATTCTTTTATATGCACATAATGGATCGGGTTATGATTCTGATTTAATTATTGAAAATATACCTTTAACTAAATCTCCTCCATTAAAGAAGGGAAGTAAATTATTAAATGTGAATTTAGAAAATCCACATATTACAGAAAAATGGGTTAATTGGTT